>JBAWJQ010001102.1:0-49967 GCA_037783105.1 Bactrocera zonata | reverse complement strand
GAAGCTTCTAGGTGTCGAATTGGTTTCATTGAGCTGGCTGATAGCATAATTATCGATTTGAAAGTGCTATAGGTTGTTCCAAATACTTTTACCTTGCTGGTGCCAATACATTTTGGTACTAAGCTAGATTTCTTCATTAATCAGCTAGGGTTCTTCAATAATCAGAACGAATTTTGAACATTCTTCGTATTATGGGAAGCTTTCACGGCGGCACACGAAGCTTCATGGTTGAATGGTTCCCTCGAGCTGGCTGATAAAAAAAAAGATCGATCTTCAAACGCTAAAGATCGTTAACGTACTTTTACCTTGCTAGGTCCGACACATTTTCGTACTCAGCTAAGGCTATTCGCTAATCGAACTCCAATTTCGAACTATCTTCGTGTTACCATAAGTTTTTCCGCTTCCAAACGAAGTTTCTAGTTGCCGATTTGACGTCTTGGAACTAGTTGATGACAAAATTATCGATCTTGTAGCGCAAAGGATCGTTTTTGTCATTAGCTTTGCTGTAAGCTTCGTCCTCCTGCTGTAGCCGATCGTCCATGTCTTCATTTTTGAACGGAATATGTTTATCAAGCCTTCTTAAGTTCAGACTTTCCGCTCAAATGTCATTTCCAGCAGCATATTCAATGAAAAATGATCCAGAACTTCGCATCTAATCGTCTTTGTCACTGCCAGCATACCTCGGCTATTACCCACGTGCTATTCTATTTCCACATCTGAAAAATTTGTTTGTGATAAGAATTCCAACGTCCAACGTCCCCTACTCCATCTTAGTCAGCATTAATTCCGGAAACTATCCTTGATTTGGTTTCATTTCGGAACGAAAATACGAAAAGAGGTCCAAAACGACTTGGGTGGCTAGGTGCTAAAGAAAGACCGAAAAGTCTCAGGGATGTGCGATACTCTTATCTCTATCGATAGTAAGAGCTTACTTCCTTTAGTCTCAGTGCTCTTAACTTTATCGAAAGTAAACGCTTATGAACTTCTTTGAGGATCTTCTAGTTGTGCTGAAAGCTACATGGAATTCAGCTTCGGGGAAGTTTTTATTTTTTAACAGAGCTTCCTGCAGGGACACGCGATCCACAACCGGAACTTTCAACATCGAAAAGAAGGGATCAAAATGGCTGATGGAAGAGGCGACGGGTTTTTTTTTGCTAGATCTTAGACGTCCCTTCAAGCTGACCGAATACTGTACTATCTTCTAGGTCAGCAAAGCTGTTAAGATAGCTTATAATGTAAGGACATAAATGCTATCAGAATATATAGTATGACGAAAGCCAGGCGGTAATTAAAGCAATAATCTAACATTGCATTTCAACGGAGAATAATCGGAGTGAAATGTAATCCCTCTCCCGTGCAGGATCGTCAAGATCAAGTGAACAGAATTAAAATACGCGTGATTTTTACTCACAAGACTACAGGACGGTTGATGGACTAGTCATATATTATAATTGAATGGCATCAGATTCTAGACATATACATATATGTATGAACATCATTAATAATGACACATGAAGTAAAAGCAGGGAAGCAGACATGGAGAACCGCCGGGAATACTTTCTTTTGTCTGTACGACCTTATCCGAGAATTCTAAGTGCTTTGTAGTTCAAGAGATAGGATGAAGTAGCAGAATTTGAAATAAGTCTCTATTAAATTTCACTTCGTTGACGTCCGGCTCCACATAAACTTCAACTAATGTCAAACTGAACCTCCATGTGGCATTACAGAGGACCTTTAGGCCTGTGACACATGAAGAAAGAGCTGGCAAGTAGGTATGAGAGAACCGCCGGGAATACCTTCTTTCTTTTATTCGGCCTAAGCCGAGTTCTTGTTTAGAAAGCTAGGAGCTTTGTAGTTCAAGAGATTGGATGAAGTATCAGATTAAGATATCAAGTCTCTGTTAAAATACGCAAAAAGCATAGAAGTTCTGGGCCACATAAATTCAGCTCATTTTAAACTGCCTCTCCATGGCATTACAGAGGACGTGTAGGTTTTTGAATAATGTGACAGCCACCAAGTGCCCAAAAAATAAGGTGACATTGTATTTGTTTTGAAAATTCTTTATTTATTCTTCAAAATCAATTTCATCCCCTTCAAAGTAATCCCCTCCCGATGCAATGCACTTATGCCAACGGATTTTCCAATCTTCGAAACACTGGTTGTAGTCATTTTCCGGGATGGCCTTCAGTTCCGCCTTCGCTGCGGCTTGAATCTCCTCTATCGTATAAAAACGGAGTCCCCAGAGCGGTCTTTTGAGCTTGGTGAACAGCCAGAAGTCGCACGGCGCCAGATCAGGTGAATACGGTGGTTGCGAAACGATATGGGTTGAGTTTTTGGCGAAATTATCACGAATTACGAGGGCAGTATGGGATGGTGCATTATCGTGGTGTAAAAACCAAGAATTGTCTTTCCACAATTCCGGCCCGTTTAGGCGGATAGCGTTACGCAAACGACGCATAACGTTCAAATAATATTCCTTGTTGACTGTTTGACCGGTTGAAAGAAATTCATAATGCACAACACCACGATAATCGAAGAAAACAGTCAGTTTGAGCGACTTTTTTTGGTCTTGGCTCTCTTTTGGCACGATATTCGCTCGATTGATCGATTGTTTTGGGGTCGTAAGCATAGATCCAAGTCTCATCGCCAGTTATAATGCGTTTCATGACACCCTGTTACTCGGAAAGCATCGTTTCACACACTTCAACGCGACGCCTTTTTTCCAAAATAATTCAATGTCGAGATTTGACGCGCTTGAGGCCCAAAACATCCTTCAAAATGGTATTGGCTGAGTCTTTCGATATGCCAACTTCATCAGCAAGGTCTCTAATTGTTAATCGACGGTTTTTCAACACCAAATCTTTGATTTGTTGAACATGAGCTTCCTCGGTAGAGGTTGATAGTCGCCCTGGACGCTCTTCGTCTTCGACACGTTCACGGCCGGCTTGGAACTCGCTATACCACTTGTAAACATTTTTTTTAGACATAGCCTCATCACCAAAGGCTTTCTGCACCATCCTCAACGTATCCGCAGCTGAAAATTGATTCCGTAAACAAAATTTAATGCAAATTCTTTGCTCAACAAATTTCGACATCGCAAAAAACGAAAATCTCACTTTTAGCAGCTCACAAAACGACACGTATCTCAAACACTAATGAATATTTTGACATGAAATTTGACATAAATGTGACTGACAGTACTACCAACCTAAAAAAGAAAATAATTCTCCAAATCCTTCGACGCGCGCAGTTTAAATTTCTTATTTTTTGGACACAGTAGTATAACCTAACCTAAATTAACCTAAACTGTGTTTGAAAATTTCCATCTCTCGGTATTATTTTAATGAAAACCTTATTATAAATGCATCCTAGATTGGCTGCAACAACTCTCTAAGCCACCAGGAATGAATGCCAATTAAGGTATACAACCAACAGAATGTCTTTATAGCAAGCATAACCATTTCTATTTATAACACAATTAACTCGACACACATTAACACCAGCTCAAGCGCGAGCAAACTTAGAAGCCCTGAGATTACTAATAGCACAAGTTCACACTGTTATTGGACAGTTAATTATAAAGTGACGGGTGTGGCAAAAACCGGTGGAATTACGTACAACAAGACCAGTGCGAACAGCGTGCGCTGTTAAGCGGGTGCTACAACGTCCTTGTCGAGCACATGGCACCAGAAACTTCAGAGCCAACGACAAAGCTTACGACGAGTGAGAAACAAACGGCCAATGAGTGTGAAAAGCCAATGAAAATAACAACAAAAGTGCACTTAAAATGAAGGACATTCAAAACATCAATGATGAGGACACTTCAACACGGCGGGAGGAGGAGGTGAGCTGCGCTGCTGCTGCTTGGTGACACTGGGGAATGAGCGGAAATATTAAATGAATTTTCCGCAGAATGCAGGATGCACAAGGTCAACAACAGACACAGTGTGCACACGCACACAAAAACCGAGATTATAAAACCAAGCAAAAGCGCAGTTACAACAACAACGCAGAGCACAATAGCCGCCATATAGTTCAACACCCGGTTATATGTATTTGTGCTGTATGAAACGGAAACGCGGCTTGCAACGTGGCGTGGCCCATGGTGTTGGTGTTGGCGGTTGACGGTGGAGGCTGTGCGCTTCCTTTTTGTAAGCGTTGGATAAAACAATGAGCTAAAGGAAAACAAATCTTAATGACCATAAGCTCCGCAAATGGAATTACACGGGATTGGCCAAGTCAAGCGCTAAAGCATTGGCGGTTCGCCGTCGAAAAGACCGCCGAGTTACCAACAAAACACAAACAAATGCGCCAGCTACCACGCTGTCAAGCGACCGAGCGACTCACCAAGAGACCAACTAAAAGTGGCAAGGACCAAAGACCAGCAATCTGTTTGTAGTTGAGGACAATGGGGTTTTATGCTAACACCTACACTCACATACAGAGAAATACACACTTATGCGCTCAATGCCGTGCGCTTGCAACTGGCAGTTGGTGGCAACCGGTGGAAACAGGCCACAGCTGGTTTTACAGGATGCTACGCTATTGCCGTAATTTAAGCGTTGAAATGTGCCAAGACCGTACCGAGCGGCGGGGCGAGCAGTTTGCTGCAAGTGTGGCCAATGGAGGCGACAGCAATGAGTCTTTAGTGAAAATAAGCGGAAATTATATTTCCTGTCATACATTTTCAATATTACGGCAAGGCTTGTGCGCAGTTAATACGTGGGGAGTCGGAGATTACGAATGGTAGAACGCCGTGTGTTTGAGTAAAGGAAGTGTGTGAAAGACAGTTCTTAAGCGAGCGAAATTGTAATTTTCAGCGGTTTTAATTTAAGCTGCAATTATCTTCCAAGCATTCAAGGTAACCTTTGCGACTGCCACTGAAAATATGGATCAGAGAGAGAGGATCAGAAGATTTGTCAAAGATTTAGCATATTTTCGAAGGTTAGCTGTCGAAAACTATCGATCAAATGATGGAAAACGTTGAGTTCGATTCGTCGTGGAAGCACTGTTTGAATTTTGAATCACGGAGAGCCGGCGCAAACGGTGAGCAAGCCAGGTTTGTGGATCAGCAAGATTATGCTATGAATGCTGGTGGGATTGGGAGTAGTTATCTCTTGTGAGTTGGTTTTCTCTACGGTCAAACTCTTAATTCTGACCTGTAGTGACAACAATTGGTCCGTCTGATGGAAGTAATTTCACAGACTGGTCAGCTTTGACCTTTAGGAGCGAAATTGTGTTCCAGTCGGACAATGCCAGGCCATATACTTCGACAGTGACTCGGCTGAGACTCCCTGGGCTTAGTTGGGATATTCTTAGGTATTCGTTTAAAAGTCCGGAGGAAAATTCAGTTTCACAACGCCAGGCTGTGTATATTGGGCGGTTCTTAGAACTGCGTCTAAAAGTCCGGACCTGGCACCAAGTGATTATTATCTATTTCTATCTGTGGTGAATTATTTTGTTGGTCTTAATTTAGACCTGTATTGTCAACAATTAGTCCGTCTGATGGAAGCAATTGCCTACACTGGCCGGTTTTGGCCTTTAGGAGCGAAATTGTGTTCCAGTCGGACAATGCCAGGCCATATACTTTGACAGTGACTCGGCTGAGACTCCCTGGGCTTAGTTGGGATACTCTAAGGTATTCGTATAAAAGCCCGGACCTGGTACCAAGTGACTACTACCTGTTTCTATCTATAGTGAATTATTTTGTTGGTAAAAATTCGTCTCAAAGTAGGATTATGAAAATTGATTGTCTCAGATTTTAGCCAATAGGGAACAGGGCTTGTACATTGTGACAAAAAAAGTAAAAGGAAATTGTAAATGAAATATTTAATTTTTCATCAATAGTCCTCGAAACACTTTTCATAAGTACTCTTTGGGATGGTCTTCAGCTCCTTAGCCTCAACTTGATTTTTGAGCGGTTTTGGCGTGGTTTTTGTGGTTTCGGCTCGCTCAAATTCGTAACCCATGTCTCATCGGCAGTTATAATGCTTTCTAGGAATGTGGGATCGAAATTCGCACGATCAAACATGTCCAAAGAGACTTGATTACGGTACTCTTTTTGAATAAAACTCAGCTTTATCGGGACGAGTCGAGCGAGAACGCTTTTCATACCCAAAATATCCACCAAAATCATTCGAACGGACTAGCGAGAGATGTCGAGCTCTCTTGCCGTCTCTTTAACACTTGTCAGACGATTTTCAAGCACCATATCCTTCACGTTTTTAATATCTTCATCATCGTCGAAAGTCGTCCAGAACGAGGGATGTCCTCAAAGATCTATCGACCGTCTTTTAGATCTTTGTACCACTCGTAGGATTGCGTGTTTGATAGAACTGAATCACCGTAAGCCTTATCCAGCATTTGACATTTCGACACAGAATTCGATTTGGTTTTTTTTATAGGCTCTCATAGAGAATGCTTACTGTTTTAATAACATATAATAACATCATTCATTATATCCCTCCCTTTCTACATTGTGTTCAAAAAACCACAATTTACCATTTTCTTGCGTCACTGTCAACGCTTTATCACCAAACTTGGTATTCTTGCAAATACAATTCACACAGTCGGTGGTCCCTTAATATTCTTGCACACTGTTAACTCATGATGTAAACCACTTTGCTCTGTGGCGCTACTCATGTGACCATAACTCCATCTCCTTTCACATTGTGGCTACAATTTCACAGCTTTCATAAGTCTCTTTATGCCATAATCGAAGTACTTCTTCTGCTGTACGCATAGCACTGTGTCTGTCTGCTTATCGCTCGCTTCGACTAGTATTTTTGCAAGGACATTCACTGTTGTATGGACTCCAATTTGGCCTTTGTGCTTGTGCGGAAGATTTCATAGCATTTCCTTGGTTGCTTGACATTTCAAAAATTAATTAAAAACGATGATTGAGCTGCCACGCAAGGCTGATAGTCGAAGAAAAGAAGATAGGAACGACTTTGCTGTGGCTTACCATGAAGTCGCATTAAAGGGTTTTAGTAAATTCATAAGTACATATACATATATAAGTATGTAGAGGAATACGCCCGCGGGTGTTGTTAGCGGTTTGCTTGGCTGGCCTTCGCAGTCGCTTGTCTAAGTAATTGAATGCCTGAATTGGCTCTCTGATAGTCTTTTCAACATAACTTCTCAAAGTTTATGACGAAATTCATGGCTTAACTGATTATGTACATTTGTTCTGGTCGAATTTTTTTATTTACGACAGTGGTAAATTTGGGAAACCAGTTTTTAATATCATACTTTTCAATAATTTTAAGATATATTTTGATCAAGTTTTAATCTGGTTATCGTTTGGTTTGCTCTATGTGATCTAATGTTACATTTTCATTTCCTTTCATTTCTGTGATTCATTTCGTTCATTTCGTCTTGATTTGAGGTGTCTTTTTTGAATTATCGACCCTTGAGCTCGCATGTAAAAGTCCAGATATGGCATCGTCAAAGTTTGGAGTGACTCCATCTAAAGCTGTTATACCTCGATAGGTAGCTTCTGCAAGGATCTGATAATGTATACGGCTTTAAGTTCAAGTCTTGTCTCTCAAGTTTCCTAAGGGCTAAGTTAGTATAGGTTAGGTTAAGAGGACGTTCCTAATTCGCTTGGACAGCGTGGAACGCCAAACCGTTGTGCTACCTAAAACTCCTAACTAATAGTTCGTAAGACGCCTACAAATCAACAAAATGCTTTGAGCTTATCATATGTTGAGTCGACTAATGTCAGTTTCGGTTATGTTCCCTGGAGCGCCGAAGTTAAGACGGCCGAGATGGAGGTGATAGTGCCTGTATGTTTACATCTCACTCTCTTCCATGCAAACTTAAAAATATCGCATGAATGCCTATTGGACAATGTCCAGTAAGGGCTTCTACTATCACGGAAGATAAACTTTGCTGGGGCAAGTAGTTAAGAAGATCTCTCGCGTTTTATTCTGGCCAAAAGAATCTTGAAGTGACACAGGAGCAGGTCATCGACCAGACGGTTGCTTACAGAAAACTCCCACTTTAACCTCTCCTCATATGTATCTTCGATCCATCTTTGAAAAAGCTCTCTTTTCCTTCGATTTCCTTTTCCAATCCACATAATCCTCCTCAGTATGTGAGCAGCGAAAAAGGTGCCACGACTAGCATGTGCGACGCAGTGATGCAAGTTTTCCGGAATGCTGTTGAAGGAGGAGATAATTTCGGCATGTCTTTTTTCGCACTCCTTTTCAGTTTTTATTTTTGCGATACATACATTTTATCTGGCTTCCTACATATAATTTCTCTTTGAGCTCGCCTGTTTTTTTTCCAAAACAGGTACTCAGCGCTAACAGAATGCTGGAATTTATTATATGATAGAGCTTTTTGAGTCCGTGTGAAAGAAGTTGGAGCGCAATAAAGCTTAGGTTACATTTCAAGCATCAATTTACTTCTATTCTAATCTATCACTACCATCTGAAAGATTGACCTTTTCACCAAAGGTTCCAATGGTATTCTTTTACCGATTTTAGGCATGCTTATATTACCTTTATCCTTCTTTTTTCGCTCGCACATCAACAACCATCTACACTTCTCGGAGGGCTTATGAAAAAATTAATTTAAGAGTTTTAGCTCAGCAGCTTTTCCTCTTCTATCGAAGCGATACTACTGTGTCCAAAAAATGGTGACATTTGAATTTAAACTGCGCGCGTCGAAGGATTTGGAGAATTATTTTTTTTTAGGTTGGTAGTACTGTCAGCTACATTTATATCAAATTTCATGTCAAAATATTCATTAGTGTTTGAGATGCGTGTCGTTTTGTGAGCTGCTAAAAGTGAGTTTTTCGTTTTTTGCGATGTCGAAATTTGTTGAGCAAAGAATTTGCATTAAATTTTGTTTACGGAATCAATTTTCTGCTGCGGATACATTGAGGATGGTGCAGAAAGGCTTTGGTGATGAGGTTATGTCTAAAAAAAATGTTTATAAGTGGTATAGTGAGTTCTAAGCCGGCCGTGAACGTGTCGAAGACGAAGAGCGTCCAGGGCGACCATCAACCTCAACCGACGAAGCACACGTTCAACAAATCAAAGATTTGGTGTTGAAAACCCGTCGATTAATAATTAGAGGCCTTGCTGATGAAGTTGGCATATCGAAAGGCTCAGCCAATACCATTTTGAAGGATGTTTTGGGCCTCAAGCGCGTCAAATCTCGACTGGTACCGAAAACATTGAATTTTTTGGAAAAAAGGCGTCGCGTTGAAGTGTGTGAAATGATGCTTTCCGACTACCAAGGTGTCATGAAATGCATTATAACTGGCGATGAGACTTGGATCTATGCTTACGACCCCGAAACAACCGATCAATCGAGCGAATATCGTGCTAAAAGAGAGCTGGACCAAAAAAATCGCGCCAAAGTCGCTCAAAAATCAAGGTAATGTTGACTGTTTTCTTCGATTATCGTGGTGTTGTGCATTATGAATTCCTTCCAACCGGTCAAACAGTCAACAAGGTATATTATTTGAACGTTATGCGTCGTTTGCGTAACGCTATCCGCCTAAAAAGGCCGGAATTGTGGAAAGACAATTCTTGGTTTTTACACCACAAAATTGCACCATCCCATACTGCCCTCGTAATTCGTGATCATTTCGCCAAAAACACAACCTATATCGTTCCGCAACCACCGTATTCACCTGATCTGGCGCCGTGCGACTTCTGGCGGTTCACCAAGCTCAAAAGACCGCTCCGGGGACACCGTTTTTTGTACGATAGAGGAGATTCAAGCCGCAGCGAAGACGGAACTGAAGGCCATCCCGGAAAGTGACTACAACCAGTGTTTCGAAGATTGGAAAATCCGTTGGCGTAAGTGCATTGCATCGGGAGGGGATTACTTTGAAAGGGATGAAATTGATTTAGAAGAATAAATAAAGAATTTTCAAAATAAATACAATGTCACCTATTATGTGTAGAATAGAATATAAATTAATTGCGACTTGTACTGCAATCTAAGGTCTACTGCGGCCTGCCCTCTTTCATACGGACTCACGAAGGGCCAGTTTGATGAATTTCGGACTACTGGCCACTATTGAGGGGATGTGATCTCTATTCGGATACATATGAATATCTGAGGGCTTTGATCGTGAACTGTATATTAAATCTCAGAACTCGTTGACTTAAGCTTGGTATCCGTAGGAGTTTACTGCCTAATAATTATGAAATTAACTGCCTTCAGCTAGATTGTTGATAAAAATAAATTTTTAAAGTCAATAACTTTTATATTCTATTGCATATTCAAACATTTACTCGAAGTTTCTTCTCTAATAAGCTTTAGAAGTCATACGTTCCACAAGAGCACTGTTATTGGCGTAGTGTTTTTTGTTTCAAATATTCAAAGTAATTTTTGAAGGCTTTGAGCGCAACTGCTCAAACAGCAATAATTGAAAATCCTTATGAAACTTGCTACATTTTTTCCAGTGATTTTTACCATTTTTCAAAATATACTTTCTGCTACAATTTCTTATTTCAGTCACGCAAGCCAATAGCTTTTAAAGGCATTTCAAATACACAGCATAACTGTAAAAAAATTGGCAGCGACTGTTGTAGCAAAATCGTTTCAGTTCTGCTTCACTTTAGTAAATACACATTTTACAGCTATTTTACTGGTATTATGAAACAATGTGGAAAACTCAATCGACTTCATAAAAGTAAAGTGAAGTAAAGTAAACTTGATTGAGCTTTTTGCTGCTCGTCAATTCGGTTGATTTGAACTGCGAGCCGGCAACTTTTTCTATTTTTTGCTGCGCAACAATGTTTTTTCTTCTTATTTTTTTCTTCTTATTTTTTTCTTTTTATTTTCTTTTTTTCACCAAGTGCCTATATAAAATTGCAATGCTGCAGATTTGCTTGTTCTCGGTCGTTTCTTTCTTTTTTTCCTGCCATTTTCCACTTCAAAAAATGCGCAACGCATACTTTCACTAGTTCTAATGCAATTTTTGACTTTCCTCTACACAGTTTTCAATTTTCGTACGCTTTGTGCCTTCAGCCAGTTTGATAGTTGTGTTTGCAAGTGGTGTCTGTCCTTTTTTCTTTCTAAAAAAGGTATTTGATTATGTCTGTGTTTATCTTCCATTCGAAAGTGAGGTTAGCTGCTGTGAGCATATCGGCGGTTTTGCGAAGCTCTGCTGGCAACAGTTGGTCGTTGCCAAATAGAAAAGTTAAAAATCATAATAAAATACAGTGTGCGCAGTAAAAGTGCTGCCATACGCGGTAGAATTGCGAAAATATTGTTAATAAAAAACTTTCCATTGCAAGGCATAACTACGAGTTGTAGTCAGTTGAAGACTTGCATACAATTTCGCTTTAAACGCTTGACTATAAGGCGCGTACTTGTGGTTTAAAAGCCACTTTATCCTCAATGTTATTTCAATGTATTTTTAAATGATGGAACGTTGTTGCTCTGTAGGTACGATATGCGAAAATTGTGGCGTTTGGTGTGGGGTTTAATTAAAAAAAATTAATAATGAAAGGTTGCAAAAATGTGAGCACAAATTTGCTTGGAACAACAGCTATAGGCCACTGATATCAATACCATCGGCGTACGCCAGCAGCTATACACTAATATAGACGATTGGACCTTCTCTAGTAAGATCTGGAGCTCGAATTATTTTCTCTAGAAACAGATTGTGGGGACTCCCTTTTTGTGAATTGGGCAGAGCACACTTAAATGCCAATCGTCAGGCATGCTTTCGTCCGACCAGATTCTACAAAGAAGCTGATGCATGTTCTTTATCACTCCTTTGTCCGCGTATTTGAATAGCTTGGCCGGCAAGCCAAGCTAAAGAGCTAGAAATGCCATCCCACAGTTCCCTTATACCGAGTTGCTGATGACTGCTCTCAGGGAGGAGGAGTCCAAGTCGAGTAGAAAATCGTTCGGCTGTCTTTTGTGAGCCAATGCTAGGTCCTCGTAGCGTACGCACATCAAAAACACTGGAGACGTGTCTTCCGTCTATCACAACATGAATTGTGGTTGTTGTAGCGACATAATTTTGCTGATTTGACAGTCTTTGGACGGATAAAAATCCGGGTCCGTTCCGGTTACGTAGACCCGACTGTCGTGGGAACATGATCGATTTATTGGGGGGCTTTTCGATCCAGAGACAGCTAGGTAGCTTGATGAATTTCCCTATGCTGGAATCTAGTACTACAGATAACCACATTTTGGGCTACGGCGTAGTCCATCGTTCTAAACCAATTTGGGGATGTTTCTTCGTGGAAGCTGAATTGATCGACTGTTGTGCCAAAGCTAGCTTCCTTGCCCAGAGACAGCTAGGTAGCTTGATTAATTTCCCTATGCTGGAATCTAGTACTACAGATAACCATATTTCGGACTCCGGCGTAGCCGATCATTCTAAACCAATTTGGGGATGTTTCTTCGTGGAAGCTGAATTTACCGACTGTTGTGCCAAAGTTAGCTTCCTTGCCCATCCTGCCGTTGAAGTCGCCAAGCACGATTTGGACGAGCCGGGGGCAGGTCTAATAGGTGCGTGCCAAGCACTCATAGAAGTATCGTCCTTCTCTTCCGTCGGGGCGTGGGCGCAAATCAGTGATATACTGAAGAACTTCGCTTTAATGCGGATTGTGGCTACACGTTTAGCCACGGGGTGAATGACAGTACTCGGCGATGGAGTCTCTCTTCCACCACGAATCCCACACCGAATTTGTGCTCCTTTATATGACCACTGTATTAAATGACATAAGGACCTATTCGCCTCAGTCCTTGTCCCGTCCATCGCATTTCTTTGACGGCGGTAATGCCGGCCATTGCTTCAACGAGCACATCAACCAGCTGGGTAGCGGCACCTTCCCAATTAAGGGACCGAACTTTGTAGGTGCATGCCCTCAAATCGTAATCCTTATTTCGTTGGCCATGGTCGTCATCAAAAGGGGGTCTCTCAAGCGAGGCTATCCTCTTGTCCAAACAAGTCGATGGAGACAAGCCTTAACTTGCTCAACATGCAGAAAAACGTGGCAAGAATGTAATATGAGTTAACAGGTCACTGTCTTATTGGCAGACATGCCAGCAGTTTGGGAATATAATACTAGTAATTTTGCAGAAGCAGTTAAGAGTTGGAGGAAGAAGATACTATAGAACATCTCCTACGTGAAGGCAGGGCTTTGCAAAGGAAAAGAACTTCAACTATCTGATACGAGCTCTTGAGCATATCTCGCAAGTTGCGCGTATACAATTTTTTGTATTGATGAACTTCATCTTGAGCACAGGGTGTGAGTGAGGGGACTTAAGTCCTGGTGGTTTCACAACGGGCCCCTTTAAAAGTTCTAGGTGCATTGTCAGGCATCCACCCTACTTATCTAGCCACCTCCCTGCCTGCATTAAGAATTCTGAATTTATTCATGAACCCACTTTAGTGTAATATTATACAGTTCATAAGCCATTTTGGTTAGTGTTGCCATACAAAAAAAATCGAATGAGAACCGCTCATGCTCAATATTGTAAAAAATTTCCAACGGTTCAGGAAAATGTATTTTTTTTAATTCTGAAAATATTTTCTTTCAAAACAATTAATTTTATTATTAACAAACTAATTTCCACAATTCCTTATCAGCTCCTGGCACTCAGCTGGCCCTTAACTAAAATTGATTCACGCAATGAACACCAACTTGTATTTATTTCCCTTTAAGTTTTATTATTTACAATAAGAAACTATCAGCTTTCCCCCATATCTCAAACGAAATCAATTTGCTCTCATTTCTCACAAAGTGTATTTACCTGCCTTTACCTTTGTGGAACAACGAAGATGCGCGTTGCTTCACTTAACTTTTTCTGCGCTAACTTTTAACTTCTCTTCTCTCAATTATTTACGCATCTCGGCGCTGTTGCCTTCCTTGACTATCTGCCACCAGCCGCTGCAGCGCTGCCCTCCGCCGCAACAATGCAGCGCAAAAACCATTCTGAAAACCCATTTAAAGCCAGCCAAGCTATGTGCTCAACAACACGATTTATATTCCTAATGACTTATTTTCAACTGCCACTACCACTACATGCATATATTTTTACATACGATTACACAATCACACACACACATGTATGTATATATGTATATGTTAAGGGTTGAGTGTTTGTTAAGAGTCTGCCGTTTTTGCAGTTAGCTACTGCCATTATTGCTCTGCATTTCTCACTGTCTTCTGCTGCTGCTGCTTCTTCTTCTTCTTCTTCTTATTCTTCCTCTAAGCTCTAATGCTTCCGTCCGTAGTATTTGTAAACAAGTGAAGTTTTAACCCATTGACCTAATAAACCCCTATCATAACCCCGTTACGACGCCGGTGGCATAAACATTTCCTTTTCGCATAACCTCTACCACGTCTTTGCACTGCAATCTTGCAGTCATCCTTCCTGCTTGGCACTACTTCATCTCGTGTGTGTGTGTGTGTGCATCGCTTATCCTAATTCACTAACTCTTCTTTGACTGTTGGCTTGGCGAGTAAGCAAGTAAACTAGCAGTAAGCAAACAACAAATCACTTGTAGTGTCTGCTACAACAGCTACAACAACAATATCGGCCATCTAGCATCTAGCATTCTCTCACAACTGGGTGTGTGTAAGTGCCAGCATGTGACCCGAAGGTGCCTTGTAGGTGTAGCAGCTCTGGGCGCAGCTGGCATCGCCTGTGCGTTCCGAGCATCCATTAATTATTTACACAACAATGTTAAAGTAGAGAATGGAAATGCAATCAACAACAACAACAACAGCTGCAAAGTGCATCAATTTATTCCAACACTTAAGCAAGTCGTGAGCGTGAAAAATGTGTCGCTTAGGTCGTTTAGTTGCCAGCCGGTTGTAGTGGCGGAAAATAGGATTACTAAACTATTTGTTGGAGCTTGTAGCGCTACTTTGAACTCAGTCATTTATTTATTAAAAAATTTTAAACTATCTACTGAACAAAGAGTCGCAAGAGTTTAAGTTTTTCTCCGTACAGCTGCTGGCTTTTATGACTGGTTTTATCAATGAAAAACACTTTGTCGTTCCTGAGTTGGCGAAAATTCATGTGGACAACCTTTGAAGTGGTTTAATCAATGAAAATGTGGGTTTGTTATTATCTGACGAAGTTCAATTCTTTTGAGAATAATTTTTTATTGTTGTCCGAAACGAATTCAGGTTCTGTAGTGTGGTATGACTCACATCAAACGTCAAATTTCTTTTAATTTTCATATCTTCTTTCGAATCAAAACTCTTACTACCGAGCGCATTTATGCGGGCTTGAGGCTCCTGCAGTTTGCTGAATCCGGTAGTAAACTAGTTGGTGTAGTAATTTGTAAGCTGAGAAATATAGACTTAGTCGACAAAGAGATTCAGTTTGAATATTTTTTTTAGAATCCTGTTTCTGGTAATTGGCTGTTTGAAGGAACCATTTCGGACCATTTAGAAACTGATTTAATCGATGGAGAGACCAACCTTGGCGCTTTCAAAAGAATCCATATTTCGAAAAGCTCAATGTTTCCTAAACCCGTTGGTCTCTGTGATACTGTGTCCATGTTTACAGTCACAAAAGGCGTAAACATCGACTGCTCTGCAGTTCACCGTTTTTGAGACAGTTGCAAACAATTAAATCCGGCTCATTGGTTCAAGAACTATTTTGTAAACTGAGAAACATAGTCTTGGACGCCAGAAGATTCAGTTTAAACACTTTTTTGGAATCCCCTTTCTGTTAATTTGCTAGCTGAACGAACAACTTTGGACTTCAAAAATGACTTAGTCGATGGAGGCATCACTCTTTAAGGTCTTTGAAGAATCTTTATTTGCGAAAATCCATAGTTTCTGAATGCCCTTGATTACTTTGACATTCTTTTAAATTCTAATGTCGTTCACAGTCGCGAAACGCATAAAAATTCATCTGTCCAGCAGTTTACCGGGTAATCTTATGAAGTGATTATGGACCTTTTTGGATCATTGATCGAACGGAGATTGCAGTATCCATGCTATAGTTCCTATAGTTGAGATGTTGGATAGTCTTGAGTAGCTTTCAGTTTTATCTTTTCAACGCCCTGAATCAAAGTGGTTGCCTTACTAACTGTCGTAGCTCGCAAGATGAATCAAGATGTGATGGATGAGTATTTGTTAGTAATTTAAAAAGCCTTCAAGGGTAGCCTCTGTATTGACTGGAATTCAAGATATATTGTAAGGGTGTGCGTTTAGGCGTGCGGCTTTCTGTAAAGCATCTCTCAGAGTTGGATGTTTTGACAGCTGTTACTTCATTTATACTCAGTTTAGCTTGACATTTCTTAATGAAAAGACGTACCCTAAAACAAGGTTTGCGTATCGTGCAAATTTATTACTAAAATAATGGCTCGATTCACGCATCGCACGCTACAAATATTCGATTGTCATAACCGTCCAGCAGAGTCGGTACTTCAGGCAACCATGGATCGGTTTCGTACGAGTGGTTTACTCTAGTGAATAATACCCATCCTCAGAGACGCCGGACAGTGCGAGTCGAAGACGTTATTGCTCAACCCAATGGAGTTGTGCCCATACACCTTACGGTAGATTTTGCGAAACGATCTTACTCGTTCAAGCATTGAAGACGACAAAATTGTTGTTTGGAATGATGATAGTCCATAACTCATTGTTGAAACGGTGTTACATAGTGTGTTCTATGGGTAGAGGAAACCACTGGTCCATATATCCTCAAAAATGAAGTCGTCCATAATGTTACAGTCGATGAGAAACGCTATAGAGTCATGACTAATGACTTTTTCATGCCTGAACTGTAGGTTATTGATGTGGATAATCTTTGGTTCTAACAAGACGGCGTTACATGCCGTATAGTCAATGAATTTGTGGAAGGAATCTTTTGATGAGTGCATTATCTCAGCTCTGCCTGTGGCGTGGTTTCTATTATTGTGTAATTTAACACCGCTGGACTATTTGCTGTTAGATTATAAGTCTGCTGGTTCCTGCAGTCAAGCTTGAGACGGACGATGCCTTGGACATATGTATGCCACCCATTTCTGAAAGAGAGGGCGAAAATAGGGTCGCTCGACTGGAATTTATGAAGTTAAAGCCTTGGCGATAATATACGATATATTTTTTCTTGAAAACCCCATGTCTAAAAATCACCATTTACAAATTACTCATTCACACCATCCATTTATGCAAGACTCATACTGCATGCAGTGTAAAAATCGCCCGAGGGGTTGCAACATTTCATGCACATTAGTAATTTATATTGCCACGAGGTTGCATTGCTGGTATTTTGCACGATTGCGTTTCCGTTCTGATTAGAACGTCTAGGCCTGGCTTCCGTGTTAATGTCTGTACGGAAGTGAAGCAGTAATGCAAGACACATATGTATGTACTTGCATTCACGTCGGCGTCACTTTTGCAAGTTTTGCACACTTGAGTGTTGGGTTGGGTACTAAAGGCTAAGAAAGTTCTTGTTATAAAGAATATTGTTGAAAAGAAATAAGAAAAAAATATTTTTTAACTAGACTAACGCAATGAAGAACCCAAAGGCATAACTGCTGCGAAAAGCTGGAAAAATTGTGGTGAAAGTAGTAGATTGAAGGCATCGTGCAGAGCTGAGCTTAAAAGCTTTGAAGTTTTAGTAAAGTGGGCAGATAACTTGTGCTGAAAATAATATATAATAGTGAGAACAGAAGACAACGTATTAAATACAAGCTTAGTCTTTAAAAACTTCTGAGGGCTTTGTGAGGTCGTTTAACCTTTTAGAGATACAATTTTATGCGCAAAATAGCTATGCAGGCACAACAGATTCTGCATCTAAGTGAATATCGATAAAGTTTTTCCACATATCTACCAGGCCAGACTCGTCTATTTAATCTGCTCGTGCAAACCACATCAATAGAAAAATAGGATCAAAGTTTGCGGAGAGCGCTGGTGGAAGAGTACACTGTCCGGGCCTTTCCATTAACTCCAGTTTTAAATTTACTGACCACTGCGTCTTCCAAGTGGAGGTAGCTGCCCTAAGGGCAACAGTAGATCTACAGCTCCGTAACGCAACCTCTTTCCGAGTGATGACTATCCATCGCGATAGAGATTGTGTGCCTGGCAATGGCAGAATGCTCAACTGGTTAGGGCAGGTACTTCAGTTTTCATAACTGTGAAATGAGTATGAATAGGAGCTTCTTCACTACTGGGCTGTTTGACCTCAGAACAGTTCAGCAAGCGGTAAACTAGCAGCAGCTTTGCAGTCGCAAGATCTTTCTAACGCATGGTAGGTAAATCGTAAGGGTTCTAGAGAACCTGTCGCTCTCAGCAAGGTCCACTTTTCATTGTTTGTTGGAGTTCTAACTTAACACTGTTCAATCGAGATTCATGCCGTTAGATTGAAGATCTTAACGGATGGTAGTTTCATTCGGTTTTTAGAAGAAGTTGAGATCGAACCATCTCATCACTTCCACTGCTAAAAACACTTTGGATCTCATACTTTTAAATGTCCAGGTGAAATAGTGGGAATAGAAATGAAAGACCTTATATCCAATTACAGAAGTCTTTCTTACGGTTTCACAAAGAACTGTGCAAACCTGTCTATGTGTGATCTCCGTCTTGCCGAGGGATCAGCCACCTAACCTAACCTGGGCTTGGAATCTTCTAATTCAAAATCGCAAAATCAAAATCCACAGTTCAAAATCCCTAAAAATGCAATACTCCAGCTCGGTCCCACAGCTGTTTGTTCATAGTTTTTTTCGCTCAAACTCTTTTTGAGATGTCGGTCCAACGGTGTCTAAAATCTCCGAGTTGAGATCGAACAACTATAGCATGTAGCTGCCATGCAATAACTAAGATAAAATCTTTGTATAACCTTTTATGCTATGAGAAGTGCACATGTGAAGGCTATTACAGTTGGGATTTCCTAACTCGAACTAGCATAATCCACAAAAAAAGTCTAGTTAGAAAGACTTTGAGGTTTAGAAGGAAATGTGTATGAAATTTGACTTCTATTGCCAATTCAAGAATTCAAGTTATGGAGTACTGCGAGTTATAGATGTTCAAGTTATAGAGGTTCAACTGTATATCTGTAAAGTGGCAACAGTGTTGTTGAATTATATACTGAACATTTAACTCCATTTAAATTTGCCTGCCATCACCATACAGAGTCGCAATCAATATGCTTTATTATATAAATACCTTTACACATGCATACATACAAGCATGGCACAGGTTAAAGCCTTTAACCCACTCATTACAGTGAGTGTCAGCACAATTGTGTTTACCTTATCGCAAACTTCAGCCAGTTGACAGGCGGCCGTGCTGAGAGCTCTCGGAAAAAATTGTGCAACTACCACACACAAACATACATACAGCCTTCGTTTACTTTATCGTCGGTCGTTGGCAGCAGCAACAACAGCAGCAACATGTCGTGGTAACGGATGTTGTTTTACGTTGTCATTTGCCGGTTGAATGTGCCCAGCGACAATTTCGTTGTTTTTACATATTTCGCATTTTGTTTTCATAAAGGGTTAACCCCCATTTTGTTTTGTTCACTTTTTGTGCTTTCATTCAGAAATATTTACGCTGCCTTTTTGTTGTTTTGCTCGCGTTGTTGTTACGTTTGACGTTGCGCTACATCTGACGGAAGCCGGAAACGGAAACAGTTGCTCATAATAATTACGTGGAAAATAAACAAAACCAGAGGAACATTAAGACAACAAAAGCGCGGTGGGCGGTGGGTGTACTCCCACCGTAAAAAATGTACAAAGTGAGCGCATAATAATTGTGCGTACTTATGCCGGTTTAGCGGCGGCGAAAGCGGGTGAGAATGCGGTTGAGTGAATGCGTGTGGTGAGCGCAAAATATCCCTGTAGGAATTGGGGGAATGAAATAAATATTTTGTTGCAGACTTTTTTACTTTAATTGTGCCTGCATCCGGTACGATATTCTTACTGAACGAATCTCGATCGGACTCTCACAATCACGGAAAGTTAGACCTTACTGAAAGCGAAGAGGTTCCTGGACCTCCTGCGATTTACCTTGGGTTAGAAGGGTCTTTTAACTGTATAGCTTCTGTGAGTCGACCAGCGTTTGCTTATTTGATTTGAGGCCCAACAGTCCAGTAGTGAACCACTGGAATTTTAAGGAGCTTTTACTCGTTCCCATTTCGTAGTTATGAAGACTGAAGTGGCTTTTCTAGCAAGCTCATCAGCCTTACGGTTACCTGCAATGCCGCTGTGACAGGCACCCAAATCAGCCTTATCATAAAATAACTCGATACTAGAGATAAGAAGTCTAGACATCCAACTCTCCCCGCAAGTTTTGATCCATCCAGAAAAAAGCTTACCACCTCTCCATCGAGTATTTCCCTCGCCTATCTCCCTCGAAGGTATATAAACAGAAAAGCGACTGCGTGAGCTAGGTTCAACGACCAGACAATCCAAAAAATTTTGGAATGAATCCAAAGTGTGTGAGGATTCCAGAGTACCCACGCTTGTAGTTAACTAAGTACCGAAATTCTTTGAGTCTGTGGGCAGCCGGTGCTATAGTATGTAGTAATACATTTAGCACTCTAGTTGGTGTGGTTCGTATTACACCACAAATACTGAAACAACAGTCCGCTGAACACTTCCAAATTTTTTTGCGAGTGTAGTGTTTTCCAGCGTCTTCCACCGAGCAAAAACTCCGTAGAACATTATAGGCTTAACTGTGGTTTCATAGAGCCAAAGAACCATCTTTGGTGATTGGATCCACCTTTTTCCCACGGCTCCCCTGCAGCAGTACAGGGCAACCGATATCCTCCTTGCCCTTTCCTCGATGTTAGGTTTTCAAGAGAGCTTCCTGACTAGGATGATCTCTAGATACTATGCCAGCAGGTCCAAGATGCATTGCTCCAATTGATGGTAGATGCGCTTCCGATATTTTGTACTTCCTAGGGATATAATCAGTTCAGTCTTGCTAGAATTTAAGTAGAGGCTGTTCTCAGTAGCACAGTTGCTTTCGTTGCTAAGGTACCCCTGAGTTAGCTCGTACACGCAGTGCAGAAATTTTCCTTTAACCAAGAGAGCTTCATCGTCCGCGTAGACAATCATCCGACAGCCGACTTCCACCAGCTTTTCCACAAGATCACTGATAATCATGACGCAGAGGTATGGCGAGAGAATTTTACTTGTGGGATGGTCCTACGGACAATCCGTGGTGCACTGCCTCATTCTGCCGATCGTTCTGTCGCAGAGAAGTTTAAAGTCGAAATTCAACCCCAAATCCTTCGATATCGAGGAAAGTTCCCACTGTAAACTCTTTGTCCCTTATGGACCTCCTGAGCCAAGAGACAAGAGTGTGCAAGGTAGTATCCGCTGACCTATGTACCTTTATAATAGGTATGCTGTACCTATGAAAGGCGGTGAAAAGACTAATGGGTCTGAAATTTGTGGCCGATATCCGAATACTCTAGTCGTTCCATTTTTAACATGAAGTTTCTTATAAAAACTCAAAAAAAAGTTTTGAAGTAAATATCTACCGTAGCTAGAGCGCAAGTATGGTCTTCAGGAGACACCGTTTCTCTAGTTTTGAAAGTGAATAAATCGACAAGTGTTTTAGATCGTTTTAAAAGGTTTTCTTTGCCTCTGTTACTCAAAAGAAAAAGAAAAACAAATAAGAGATTAAATAATTAAATAAGAGATGATTCATTTGAATTTCGAAACGTTTTACAGAGCTTGAGGTTAACAAAAAATTCGACGCTGTAAAACTCATTTTCCGTCCAACAAATTTTGCTCTCAATTCAACTCGATTTCCTAGAGGGATGCTACACAAAAACCGTAAACGTGAGCATAAGAGAATGTGAGAGCAATGCGCTAACTGTGCGTATTTCATTATTTCATTGCATATGTGCAGGCGTTAAATGCTCTAGTATTTTTCCTGCCACAACAAGCACTTCCTTCCCGGACAGTTGCTCTGCGGTTATTTATTTTATGCGCTACGAACACTGTTGTCGCTTTGATCTACCGTTTATTACTCACACACACACATACCCACAATTGTTGCTCTGTTTTTGTTTTGTAATTCGGAGTACTTTTTCCGCCATGCTCTGCGGATTTTTATTGTTGCAACTACATTTTTTCGACGGCCTTTCCTTCCGCTGCCCGAGCATGCCTGCCTTGGTGGCACTTTCATTTAATAATAGTACGCCGTGAAAGCATGTTCGCCCGGGGCGTATGTTGGCGTGCAATCAAATACCTTTGGCCAATGCGGTGTCCGCCCCGCGCGCCACTGACATAGCTTTAGCATGCAGCACTTATCCGTTCACCCTGGTAATTAAATCGGTCACAAAGGCTACATATCAGTTACACTACGGGGGCGTGTTAACCTCTTTTACAGAATTTTTACGAGCAAATTGCTACTCTCGGCTATTGGCAAACGCCGTCGGGTTGTAGTTATTATTTTTGTATTTTTATACTTTTTTAATAACGGCACTTGTAGTGCTGTTATAATGGATACTTTTAATCTGGTATTTTTTATTACGTTTAATACCCTAAAGTCAGAAGTAATAAAATATACAGTTAATTGTATTGGATTTTCAAGGGTTAAAGTTCAACCAGCGATTATTATATTAATTTGGTCAATGACCCACAATGACCCACAGCAAATTAGCTTATTTCTTGTTAATATCAATTAACTGAGCTAATTACTCTTTCCTCTTTTTTTGAGTTTATTATTTTCTATTAACAATATACTGCACTTCAATGAACCATTTTTGCTATGGAAATATAATGGGAGATCCAGTGGAGGCACTATTTTGAATAGCCTTTATTGACAGATCACGCGTGAGATCCTAAATTGAAAGCCCAAGTCTTGTTGACTGTTTGACCGGTTGGAAGGAATTCATAATGCACAACACCACGATAATCGAAGAAAACAGTCAACATGACCTTGATTTTTGAATGACTTTGGCGCGATTTTTTTGGTCTCGGCTCTCTTTTGGCACAATATTCGCTCGATTGATCGGTTGTTTTGGGGTCGTAAGCATAGATCCAAGTCTCATCGCCAGTTATAATGCGTTTCATGACACCCTGGTAGTCGGAAAGCATCGTTTCACACACTTCAACGCGACGCCTTTTTTCCAAAAAATTCAATGTTTTCGGTACCAGTCGAGATTTGACGCGCTTGAGGCCCAAAACATCCTTCAAAATGGTATTGGCTGAGCCTTTCGATATGCCAACTTCATCAGCAAGGTCTCTAATTGCTAATCGACGGGCTTTCAACACCAAATCTTTGATGTGTTTAACGTGAGCTTCGTCGGTTGAGGTTGATGGTCGCCCGGGACGCTCTTCGTCTTCGACACGTTCACGGCCGTCTTGGAACTCACTATACCACTTGTAAACATTTTTTTTAGATATAGCCTCATCATCAAAAGCTTTCTGCACCATCCTCAACGTATGCGCAGCAGAAAATTGATTCCGTAAACAAAATGTAATGCAAATTCTTTGCTCAATAAATTTCGACATCGCAAAAAACGAAAATCTCACTTTTAGCAGCTCACAAAACGACACGTATCTCAAACACTAATCAATATTTTGACATGAAATTTGACATAAATGTGACTGACAGTACTACCAACCTAAAAAAAAAAATAATTCTCCAAATCCTTCAACGCGCGCAGTTTAAATTCCTTATTTTTTGGAAACAGTAGTACTTCGGTGAGCAGATTATTTAACTTTTTAGGCCGGTCAATTGGCCACCAAGATTGCGTGAAATCACACCTTTAGACCTTTTTCTGTGGGGATGTGTAAAGTTTAAGTTCCATGCGGGCAAGTCCGTCTCGATTCAGATCTTGGAGCAAAATATCATGCATGTCATTCACCACTTCATGGATTTCTGTCATCATTTTCATTGATTTCTGATGCGGTGTATTACCTTGGTGTAATAGTTCTTTTTTTTCAAGATAGTCAATAAAAATTATTCTATGCGCATTCCAAAATACAGACATCACAACCTCGAGAGCCAACTGTTGCGCGTTTCCGCGCTTTGAAGCGGGTTCATCGTGGGCAGTCCTTTCGGATGACTGTCGATTGGATTTCAGAGCAAAATTATAGAGTCATATTTCATCCATTGTCACATATTGACCCAAAAAGTCGGGTCTATTGCGCTTGAACATCTTCAAACACTGCTCCGAATCGTCAACTCATCGTTGTTTTTGATCAAAGGCGAGCCCGCGTGGAGTCCATTTTGCACAGAGCTTTCTCATACCCAAATATTCGTACATGAGGTGATCAATATGTTCAGTTGATATCTTTGAAGTGCCTGCTTTCTTGAACAACTTCACTTTACGGTCATCAAAAATTATTTAAAGAACTTTTTTGATGTTTTCGTCGGTACCAACCTCTTTTTGGACGTCCAATAACCAATAACTATGTAATTTATTCTGACAGCGCCGTCTAGGTGTCAGTCTGGGAACTTTTCAATTGAGCTGTTGTGATATTTCACTTTTTCCTTCAACAATATAGAACTGACTTTAAAAACAGTTAAAGCTCCGTTTCATGCAGAACAAAAGTGCAAGTTTCAGTCATTACAATTATTGCTTGTATGAGAGAGCTTTCAAAAATTATTTCTAAATATTTACAAAAATTGTTTGCATCCACTCTTTGCATTGTAAAGAACTTGCTAATAAGCTGCGCGCTTTAAAAGCTTCTAGGAGCTTTTAGTTGGCTTCTGAAATTAGTGCGTATTTGAAAGAAAAGAATTTATGCAAAACTCAATGATTTTACATCGCTTCTTATTTTTTTATGTTAAGCTTAATCATGTCCGAATTTCACGCTTTTGAAAGGAATAATTTTAAGCTCAACGTCTTCACCCTCTATTGAAAGCTTTTTACTAATACTCGTATATTCCTGAAAGTGTCGCCCATTATATACTTAAAAAAACTACTTAAACTAAGATACTCTTGAGCGTTCTGGCAAAGCTTTCAGTGTACTGCATGTTCAAGAATATTACAGTTTTTAGTTTTAGGTTTAACATAACACAGTTCTCTTTGCAGCCAAAGCTTTCATTGCTGTGTGAAAGTTCGGCTATTATTCAAAGCTTTTATAGCTGCTCGACGTTAAATGAGAAAGCATTACATAAAAGCTCTTTCAAAATTAATTAAAATCTGCAGATTTTTCGTAGTCCTGCAGATCATGTTGCAACAGTAGAATTTACCTGACGAGCTTTACAAAACTTTCGGTATAATACAGATCAAATCATCAATATCTTGTCTAAAATCACAGCTTTCAAGTTCGAAAGTGGTTCACGGCTTACAGTACTCTTTGAAAGTTCAACATTATACAAAGCTTTTATGACTATTTCAACGTAAATGAAATAGCTTTTCGGAAAAGCTCACGGAAATTTGTGTTAAAACTTGCAACCTTTTGTAGTTCAGGTGCTCATTTTGATATTTATAGCTTGAACTGGGTATATTACATAAGTTTGTCATGATGTTTGTAACACCCTAAAAATTGCAAGAGACCGTAATGTACGAGCAGAGTCGTTTCAATCATGTCTGTCTGTTTGCCTGTACAAACGCGAATTAGTCTCTCAGTTTTTAGGATATCGGCATGAAATTCTGTAGACGTTTTCTTCTTACCAAGAAGTTGCTCATTTGTCGGAACCGCCGATATCGGTGAACTATAGCATATAGCTGTCGTAAAAACTGGCCGATCCAGCTCAAGTGCTTGTAAGGAAAACTTTTGTATTTGAAAATGTAACTTGACAAAATTCGGCAGAGATTATTATCTCTGGGAATGCTATATTCTCCGAAGAAAAGGTTCAGATCGGACCACTAAAATATATAGCTGCCATACAAACTGAACGATGCCAATAAAGTCTTTGCATAAAAAAAAAATTTATTTAATAAGGTATCGTCACGAAATCTGACATAAATTATTATAACAGAAAATGCTTTAGTATACGAAGAAACTATTCAAATCGCACATTAATAGCATATAGCTGCCATATAAACTCGACCGCCTACATAAAAAATTTCATCCAACTACATTCATTGCATCCCTGTTCGCATGCCTAAACACGTCATTTTACACAATCTCCATAAAAACTGAAGTGCATTTGATTCGAGTGGGTGTCTAATATGTTCCAACAGCTCATTCGATTTCCTTTATTCGACTCAACAGCTGACTGAAGTTCCACACATAGCTATGCAGTCGAGCTGCTTATCTGTTAGCCGTTGCCATCCTCAATGTCCATATGCACTATTAATGCATATGTTTGTAGCCATAGGCTTTGTCAAACCCTACAACTGTCTAAAAACTCAATTCCGTTTCCTTATCTATTGCAACTGTCTATTTGTTTGTCCGCCTGCAAGTCTATCCATGGCCGCACAAACTTTGCTCGTATTTTTTTCTCTCTTTTCAAATGTTTTTTTTATTTTTTGAGTTTTGGAATTTTTTGTATATTTTTTTTTACAACTGCTGGCTCTTGGTAAGCTATGTGCTCTCAAGCCGGATGTGACATCGGCTGGGCAATTGACCACATCGCTCTGGCGCGCCGGAGTCTTTTGAGTGCACTTCCGTGCTTAAATGCATTTATACACACACTCACTTATATCTACCATATATGTATGCATGCATGTGTGTGCCTGCATGTTTAAAGTACATACGTGTGGCTGACTATCACCATGCGGCATATGGCAGACATTATCCTTCGGGGCATATGCTCGCCTTCGTGTGTCATGTGTAGTTTATTTGTTGTTTCTGTACTCTATGCAAGTTTTGCTTTGTTGTGTTCACCGCAAGGGACATTTTTTTAGTTTTTGCGGCTTGAAAGTTCTTGAAATTCGTAAAGTTTGCATTGTGATAGGCGAACTGAGTTTAACTTAAGTTTGACATTCATTTCTGGTGATAAAGAATTTGTTGTTTTTATTTTTTGAGTGATAACTTTAAAAATTTGTAGTACTTCTAGAGTGAAGAGTGTAGTTTTTTTTTTCTTTGGAGGAAGGACCGTTTCAAAATTACCCATTTTACATGTCGATCCACTTTAGCCAACAAGTACTCCTTTGAACTATATTAAAAGATACAAGAAAAGCTAGAACTTTATACATTTTCAATAGGCTTGACCCACAAGTATTATGGGGCTACTTATAGCTGATGATGGCATCATACATATATGATGTGGTTCTTGAAATCTTCATAAGGAAGTTGAGCTTAAAATATTAGTCTGGCTATGACATGTCGGAATGGAGCTCAGGGAAGTCGAGGAATAGCAATTAAAGAAGAGATTGCATTCCAACATAATACAGAAAACAAGAGGAAGAAGTGATAGAAATAGAAAGAGAGAGATAGAAAAATATATAGGGATTTTCTTTTCTTTAGCGAGAGAAAAAGGGTAACTTGGAAAAGAGAGAGTGGGAAAATGATCGAAGGTAAAAGAGAGAAAGAGAGAGTGGAAGACTGCTCGAAAGAATTAGAGAGCAAGATATAAACATAGGGATAAAGATATTGAGAGAACTTTGAAAAAAGAAACAGACAGAGAAATGAGGCAACGAAAGAGCACTTCGCATGCTAGGTGCACTCTCGAATATTGCACATTACTTTTTAGTAATTGATAAAGAAAAAGAGAGGAAGAAGGACCGATAAAGCATGGAAAGAAAGGTGATGCTTGGAGAAAGATCAATTGAGAACTAAATGCAAAGACCTGGCTAAAGATAGCTACGTTGATAGAGAAAGGAAAGAGAAGTAGAACGAATAAGGGGAGAAAGCTAATGATATAGTAATAGAAATAGTGAAGCCGTTTAAGAAATACGTCTAATTTTTTTTATTTTTCTTTGCTTGCTCATAATTTATATATATAGAGAGAGAGAAAGTTAGGGAAATAAAGAGAAAGAGAGAAAAATATAGAGAATGATACGGGCCGAACGAGTAAAAGACACCAATTCATAGTTTTATATATTGTATATACTGAGGGAGAGAGACAGAGAGAGACAGAGAGAGAGAGAGAGTTGGAGATATAAAGGAACATAAGGAAATATAGAGAGTGTGACGGACCAAACGAGTAAAAGAGACGGAGATAGAAACATAAGGAGAGAGACATTGTGAAAGAATGATGGAGTAAGGAAAAGTGGGAGAAAGAAGTCATCAAAAAAGTTTCTTTTGTTCTAGAAACACACTCGGATATTGCACATTACTTTTTTGAAATTGATAAATAAAGGAGAATCGACAAAGACGGAGAAGGAAGTGTATGCAGAGGCAAAGATCAATTGAGAACGAAAGACAAAGGTCTCGATCAAAAGAGGTAGATCAACAGCGAAGGAAAGATAGCGCATTAGAGGTCAAGAAAAAGAGAGAGAGATAGAAAAAACATTCCCTTAAAATAAGGAAGGATTGAAAACATCGATTGAGAGATAGTCAGAGATTGATGAAGAGAAAACCAGAAGGATAATGAATAAGGTGTTGAAAGACAAAGAGAGGGAGAAAAAAAATTAAAGAGAAAATTAAAAAAAATCTTGTATTGATAGTTTTAGAGAAAGAGAGAGAGGAGAGAGAGGAGGGAGAGGAGAGAGAGGAGAGAGAGGAGAGAGAGGAGAGAGAGGAGAGAGAGGAGAGAGAGGAGAGAGAGGAGAGAGAGGAGAGGGGAGAGAGAGGAGAGAGAGAGAAAAGAGAAAGGAGAGAGAGACAGATAGAGAGAGTGACAGAGGAATTGGGGGAGAGAGAGACCGCTCTTACATACCACCGCTCTCAAAAACTAGCAAGATTTCCATTTTGTTATAAGTATATGAATGTATTTATAGTAAGTGTGGACGCTTTTTGGAAAATTTTAGATATTTACCGCATACTCTACAAATTTTCTCCAGTTTCATTATCTATACTATCCAAATTAGTTTGGAGTATTGCCACATACACGGACATACCATATGGCAATTTTATTTGAGGTCAGCAACAATTATATCTACTACTTTTTTCGCCACACACATACCATATATTTTTCAACCCACTCTACAGTTGCAATTAAATCCGCTTGCTCAGCTTTATAGAGCTCGAGTGGCGAAGTTTGCAACATGCAACCAGCTTTCAAGTATCAGCTATTTGTCTACAAGATACACGCTTATGAAAGTTTAACAAAAGCCACAATTACCAGTACATACTAACCATTTGATGCTCATAACTTTGGTAGAAGCTTCTTTTTGCGGTATTTACACTGCTCGAGTTGCACGTGTTATCGCAGTTGTTGTTGTTGTTCCCGGACGCTTGTAGTTTTTCGAAAACGAGCACCAGCTAATTAAAAGTTTCGAGGCACTTTTAACAACACTGACACCCGCTAAATGCCAATTCTTATATTTTACATGCACGCACAGGCAACACTTTGGAGTTTTTAAAAAATGGCTTAACTCAAGTTGGCATATTTTGAGAGAAAACGTTATGTTACACGTGTTTTTGGTATTTTTTGAAGATACTTATGTTCAAGTATTATTGTGTGTTTATGGGGAGCTGTTTTTCGTATAATTTGACAAACATTTAAATATTCCTTTAAAATACATTTCAATAAGGGTACGTATTTAAAACTGCCTAAAGTGAGTTATAAAATTTCTTAAATTATATTTCATGTTTAAATGTGTTAAGGGTATATCATAGTGTGCAAGTTTCTATGTTTGAACATACGGAAGTAGTTGCCGGAATAAGTAGTTAGAAAAGTAGTTCAAAAAGGTATAGTTGGAGAAACTGCCTTTAGCCGTCTCAATAAAATTGTGCTAGGCAGAAAGCGCTTTGCCGAGTAGTGAGGGTCCTAAGATCATTTATATAGTATAAAGTTTATAGGTGCCAGGCATATTTCTCAACGAAAATGTTTTTTTTTTTTTTTTTTTTTTTTTTTTTGGGCTCGTCTTGGAAGACCCACGGTCGATTGCTGTTTTGTTTCGTCGTTTGAAGCACCACGATCGTATTTTTTCAGCATTTCTTTAATTTCTTTACACCAATTCACACGAGCCTTTTTTTGAGCTATTGTCAAATTGTACGGGATCCAACGAGAACAAACTTTTTTTACGGCCAGGTGTTCATGCAATATCGAATGTATGCTGGTGGGAGAAATGCATAGGCATGCCTCTATCTGAAGGTATGTTACATGACGGTCTTGCATTATCAGTTCACGTACGGCATCGATGTTTTCTGGCACAACGGCTGTTTTTGGACGACCTTCACGGAATTCGTCTTTGAGCGAGCGTCGGCCACGATTGAATTCGTTGTACCAGTTTTTCACAGTGCTATAGGATGGTGCTTCATAGCCATACAAAGATTTTAGTTCATCGATGCACTCTTGTCGTGATAATCCACGTCGAAAGTTGTGAAAAATGATCGCACGAAAATGTTCACGAGTTAATTCCATTTTTTGGCCGAGATGAATTTTTTAATTCCCTGTAAATAAAAAAATTCACGATTAAATGACAAAACGTTCTGAGTGATGTTATGCTAAAAAATGTCAAAAATTCCAATGGAAATGTCAGATTGCACCTGGCAACACTTAGTGTTGCCTAGGCCAGAAATATATATAGCAACCTATGTATACCGGGCAATATGGATGACATGATTGTTAAGTGTCGTTTCGGCTATGTTTAAAATGTCATGATCTGTGATTTTTTTTCATGTAATTGCAATTTGTCGATTGGACTGTCTCAAACCAAAATGGCAGAAGTTTCAGATGGGCTTCGAACCTTATGTAGTTGGTGAGTGTCTCCATTCCACATTGCACATTGTTACTGAAAATAGAGTTCGTAAAACCATCAAAATACGCTCTTGCTCTGATGAGTAATATTCCGCAAGAGAACATCATTTGAAATACTCAGGAGCGCAAGCTTAACTAACATTCTCATCACAAAATAACTCCTCACGTATTTGGCTCACTCATATATTAGCATGAGCGAGAATTTTTAAAAGATAACTATTTGCCTAACGCATCATCTTTATTTTTATCGCTCTGAGTGTTCAAGTGATGCGAAAAATAAAACTCATCTTTTTTTACTTGTCATTAGTATTGTCTCTTATTTAAAGAATACAATACAACTTAAATTAACGGTTAATCATGCATGTATCCAAAACTGTTAATATTTACACCAACAACAATTAAACTTTAACATAAATTTATAAAAATACATACTCTCTAAGAGAATAAGAAATTGCTCAAGAGCACTCTCTGCTGCATTACTGAGTTTATCAGCGATACAAAATACTGAGTGCTGAAACCTGAGATGAGAAAAAGAAACTTTGCGCTCTTGTGAGGAGTATTATTTTGAGGAGCACGTAGGTTTGCGGTAAATATTAGAGCGAAAAGATAAGATAAGTATTAAAGAGAAATATTCTAGAAGAGCACTCTTTCCTTTGAACTCACAACTGAGGAAATCAAAATTTATTGCTCCTCAATTGTGTTGTACTGAGGAGGAAGATAGAAATTTTACTCCTCAGTGATGAGTATTTGCGAACTCTGACTGAAAATGCATTGATTTGATCCGCTGTGCTTTTAAGCGTCGTGGGATAAGACTGATGTGAGCAGGTACCCACTTTAAAGATACCGGACGTTGTCTCAAACCACAACCTGCCGGATTTCGAGACAGAATTAGACTTGTATCCTTATACAATAGTCCTTACTCAAGAAATAAAGCCATTAAACCACCGTAAACTTCGAGTTTTGCGTTGGAACAAATTGAAAAGGATAAAGATTAAAAAAAAAAGTCATCATCTCCGATGAGGCTCAGTTACATTTATGTGGTGTGGTAAATAAACAAAACTGTCGAATCTGATGCTAAGAAAATCCAAAAATTATTCATGAATAACCGCCATTCTTCTTCTTTACTGGCGTAGATACTGCTTATATGGTTATAGCTGACTAACCAACCATTCAATTGCATTCACCTAAATTGACACTTTGGAATCATCGGACCGTACTACCTTCGAAATAGTAACCTATTACTAGTGACACCTTTACTATCAATGGAGAGTGTTATATATATCGGATATATAACCAACTTTTTATCGCCCAAAATTGGAAGAATTTGAATTTGACAACATCTGGTTTTAACGGGACTATTCTATGTACCACACAGCACTTGCAACAACCGAATTATTCCGAGAAGGGTCTGGAGGTACGATTATTTCAAGAGATTGAGAAATCAAGACTAATTATTTTGGGGTTATTTGAAGTCATTGGTCTTAAGCAATAAACATGATTCCAGTCAAGCTTTGAAGCTTTGGAAGCCAATATTGAACGCACTGTACATCATATACGACTTGATTTAGTGGAAAAAGAGAGAAGCGAAAATGGTTTCTTTAGGAGAATATTTCTTCGAGATCAGGTTGAGCTTAAAGATTTAGATAGTTTGCAGTCATTTTTATGATATTTAGTCGATGTTTTTTTCGTGGTTGGATCGTATAGGTAGCTGCAAGAGGTCGTTGTGAGCCAAGTAATTCGAATAACGACGAATACCGTCAGTGTTTTTCTATTTTTCGCACCTTTTCGCTATTTTTGAAAGCTTCGTGTTTACAGTGTCATCCAGAGCATGAGAGATATGAAAATGGATTATTCTTGGTTTGAATATTAGATTGGATAATGGATTGGCTGCTTAAATATGTAATAATATGTGACCTGGTCTACGAAAAAAAGGGGCTTAGGTGTCAAAAAAAAAAAAAAAAAAAAAAATGAAAAAGCCCCCTTTCCGTAGACCAGGTCACATATAGTGTAAGTGAGATGCTTAGTTAAAATTCTGCTCCTATATGTGATGTCTATTATTTCATTTGCGAAATATTTCATTTCAAGTAAACATTAGTCTTTCTTTTTGATTTTTAAAGTCTAACTTTTTAAATTTTTTGAATCCATAACTTAGCTCTTTACATATGTAAATGACTATCAAAGCAAGTGGAGTCTATTTGGCCGTGTCAAAATATATATGAACTAGTCCCTCAGATTTTGAGATATCGAGTTGAAATTTTGTTGACGTATTTCTATTTCCAATAAACTGTTAATTTGTTAAAATCGCTGATATCGGACTACTATAGCATATAGTTGCCATACAAAGTAACCAATCCAAATCCGGTCCTTGTATGGAAAACTTTTTAAGTTGACGAGATATCTGCGCAAAACTTGGTATAAATTATTGCTTAAAGCCATCCTACAATCTTCGAAGAAATTGTTCAGATCGGACCACTATAACATATAGCTGTTATACAAACTGAACGATAGAAACCAAGTCTTTGTATTGAACCTCTTGTATTTGTGAAGGGTATTATGTATATGTGAAGGGTGTACAGTTGCAAACGAAGTTTTTCGCGTCTTAAATTTTTGCCTTTTTCTCCGATTGGTTCCCAAATGTTAGTAATATACTAGAGTTCCGCTATTAAAGTTAGGTAAAGCGAGCGAAGATTTTGTATGCGAACAGCGGAGAGAGCATGAATAGATTATGGTGAGCCTTTGTCGACAACGTAGCATACATTTCGGCGCCAATGTAGTAGTACATGTTGTTTTCCCACACGGAAAAGCTGTGATTATTATTGTTAAGAGGAGACTTTCCGCTGGAAAGTGTTGTTGGCCGAAAGTAACACATGTGCTCTTAGGTATTTATATAAACTTTGAAATATATACATATACATATATAAATATGTATACATTTGCACATATATATTACATAAACACTTCCAAATGTGCTAGTTTCGTGTCTAACGGGTTAAGTGGCTAGCTACAAGCTAGTATGCTGCCCAATTTAAAATGTAGCCAATGGACGCCGCGAGTTTTGCTTGCAATTATATGTGTGTGTCTGTGTGGCCTTGTGCGCTTGAATTAGTAGCTATTAAATATAAATGCTACCCGCTGTATATATGCTTAGGAACATATATATGCATGTATATATATATATATAATACACATTTATGCCAACTTTAAGTTTATTTGTGCTTTTCCGCCTGCTGTTGGTCATGGTCGCCTGCTGAAAGCGCTCAAAATGGCGTTTTCACCACAAAGTTAATGTTGATTATGGCGCCAAGCTGCTGCCAGCTCCTCGGCTGCCCGTTTGGGATTATTGAACTCGCGGGCACGTATTATGTGTGCGCACTAGCTTAATCAAGCAGCCAAGCAAGCAACCGCTATCTATCCGAGCATAGCACGAACGCTCAGACACACACATACATATGTATGTCAGACGAACTTATGTGCGCTCATAGATTTGTTTTTATGTTGAAATTCATACTAATAAGTCCACTTAAAAGTTTAGTGAAAAGTCATGAATGGCATTAAATACTTTGGTGCGTGCTTTTGTCGATTTGCCATTGGTGGATTTGTGCGGAGTACATGGGACGCACAAGTGCTATCATATCTATGCGCTGTAAAGCGTGTAAAGGGTGATCTACTTCTAGGTTCCTACTAACACAGATCCTTCAAATTTAATGGGAGATGTTTTTTATAATTCGAAAGAATGTTCCTTGGCATTTAGTCTTTGAAGATTATCTCTTTCAAATGTTGGCCGCGGTTACATTTCAGATGGTCCATCCTCTGAGTCCAATTTTCGATTACTTGTTCGACATTTCGAGCGGTAACTGGCAATTGACATGCGTGATGTTTTGCTTCATGGCCTGAATCGAAGCGGGATTGTCCGCATAGACTTTAAACTTAACATATCCTCACAGAAAAAACCTAACGGTGTGATATGAAACGATCTTGGTGGCCAATCGACCGGCCCAAAACTCGAAAGGCGTTCCATACGTCTGTCCGAAAACATCCGATCATCTTCGGAACTTTTCAAGAGCTCATTGAGCGAAGCGATGTCGCTTGGAAAAGTCGAGCGGTTTCAATTCTTGCACAAGCTGCATTTTATAAGTTTTCAATTTAAGATCTCGACGTAGAATGCGTTTAGTCTTTCCTTCGGTCAGTCCGAGTTGCTGGGAACGGCGCCGAATCGACTCTCCACGGTCGTCATGTACATGGTGAACATCGGGTTTTGGGAGCATTTATCGAACGGCCGACTTGCTCGTTCGGCATCAAATATAGCGCGAGTTGCAATTTGTAAGTCTGCAAACCAAGATCTTTCTGCAAAACCTTTCATAAAGGGGATATTCTAGTCTAGAAGCATGAATTTCAGGTAATTTTCAAGTGTCGTAAAAAAGGCAATTAATATTTTTCTATCCATTTTTTTATTAGTTATTTGTTAGTTTTAGAAGAGTAGAGAAAAAAATCAAAAACTAAAAAAAGTAAAAAATTTCAAAAATTATGAGCTGACGAAGTGGGGGGTCTCTAAAAATTTCCACGTGACCATACCCATGATTTCAACCCTCCTAGTTATCTGAAACCAAAAAAAAAAAATATTAATCTAGAATAATGTCGCAATGGCCGGAGCTACGGAAAAGTGGCGGCTGCCTTAAAAAAAAAGTTTTTTTGGATCACTTTTTCTGACTATTTCGGATTTTTTAAAAATAATAAAAATAAAAATTTGGGGAAGGGGCTAGTTCCAACCATATTCAGGTCTATAAAGAAGACTCTGTAAAAATTTCAAGTAAATCGGTCCAGTAGAACCTGAGGATTCGTGGGTATCGTTCCGAAAAAGTTAGTTTTGAGAAAAACGCGTTTAAAGTTTCGCGTTCCGGCCGGGTCAAAAAAATACCTATATCTCCGAAAATAATTTGAATTTTGAAAAATCCTCTTGTACACTTATTCTTGAATAGTTAAACTTTGAAAATATAAAAAAAAATTCGATTTTTTTTTAATTTCTGGACTAGAATACCCCCTAAAGTAGATGACCAAAGCTTCACTAGCAGTCAAAAAGACCAACTTCAATGGTATTACCTCATTGAAAAACCTTAAAATACACCCTTTATATTTAAGTATATTCATGTATTTGCTTTAGCTTTTCATCTATTCCACAAATATTACTCGGTCACGTGCTCGACATCGTAAATGTTTGGTGAAATGCGTGCGTGCGTTAAGGTGCCAAGTCAGGTATTTTCTTACAGACATAAATTCAATGTAAATTGTATATTATCACGTGGTGTTGTGTTACGCTACTTCTATTTGTATGCATTTCTCTTGTATTGATTGCATTTCACCAAAAATAAAAACAAATAATTTAAGTCCAAATTTGAACAAGCCATATATTTAACAGCTCTGCTTTCTTCAATATATTTTGTGCACTTTTATTACTTTTACGTACACTAAATTTTTTAAATTTTTGATCAACTAGAGTGAGCTTTCTAAAGCTTTTATTTTCAAAAATATTTTACTGGCTTTGAAAAGATGTTCCCGATATCTCTGGGTTTTTATATTATATTTTCATTTGTGTCAAGTTAGATTTAAGTTCATTATTAGCGAAAAATTTGGTTTCGAAAAGCTTTCGAAAGCTTAAAGCTCAAAAATAGCTTTTTGCGAACTTTTCTTCTTGATGTAAGCCTAAACTTCGACAGCCAAATGCAGTAATATATCCGTTCCTTCGATCTCTCAGCTCTTGGTATCTAATCGTTGAAAGTTTTCGAAAACTTAAAGTGAAATAAACTGTGGTTTCATTCATAATATTCTAGTTGACTATTTCGACAAAGAGTGGAGGAAGATAAGCAAAGTGGAACGAATTACTTTCTGAGGAGTCTAAAGATATCTGGGATCCGTTTTTGTAAATCTAATAACAAAATGAGAGATGAGATCTAATGCTACCTTAAAAATATTTTTGGTTTCATTATAATTTTCTATGGTGGTCCACTTGATACTTTGAAAAGAGTAGGTCTGACGAACACTCTTTATATTGTTTAAAGTTGCGAGTGGTTTTTCTGTAGCATTTTATGTAATTGATATAGCAAACATGAAGGCTATTTGTAAGACTTCAGACAAGTCTTTAGCTTACTCATATTACTCATAGAAACTGCATCGAAGAGAGTTTTAAGAGCACTTAACGCGATCGGAGGCTCTGAAATCTCTCACTAATGTTTCTTTACCGAATCCTCTGATAAATATAGACTGAGTGCAGCCACAGGTCATTTTAATTTCATTCTGTATCCCATACTATCCCCACTATGCCATAATCCATCTCAGATATAAGTTAGATAAGTTTAGATAAACAGGCAAATTTCCTGTAAGGCCATGAACAATCCCACTTGGACAGCTAAAGAAGTCTTGAAATGCCCCGAACTCCTAGGTATGAATTAAAAAGACCGTCGCCTATCCAAAAAACGCCTGGAGCCTGCCAGAAATTTATTGCGGCCAATATGAATTCCAGCCAATTCACTAGATTCGTTGAAAGAATGGCAACCGAAATGCTTCAACCTTAGTTTGGTCTAGATATTTCCACCTAATCTTGCTTTTTGCAACTTTGCGTTTAACAAAATCTTTAGCTTCACTATGTGAATGTTAACGAGGCAGTGTTTAATTCGGACACCTATCATTGCGGTGATGTCAGCTTTGCTAAGAGCTAACAGTCATTGGATCTTTTACGTTCCTCTCTCTGGTCCGGAAGTCTTTCGCAACCCTCGAGGGCTGGTCGCTGACCAACTCTGGCTATTTCCATTGATTAAGTGACCGAATGCGCGAAGATAGAGGAACCTCTTTCCGATCATGATGGAATTTTGGTTAAGGGTGCCTTTTTTTTGCAAGCTCATCGGTTTTACAATTTCCAACTTACTGTATGCTACCTCAAAGTCTGTATGAAGATCTACTATCGGAGTGAATTCTCTCCTCCTAAACAGAAGCCGCTCTCCGAAAAGTCATATCTGTTTCAAAGACACTGGTCCGAAAGTCTGAAACAATATTTGATTGAGGGTTCCTTCTTTACCAGGGATTCCGCTCCACTCATATATCCCTCTCCTTCTCCGCGGAGAATATGCCACTAGGAGTAGGTCCGCTGTGCAGTGGTCCAAATTATCGAGGATGCAGCCGAAGTGAGAAGGGATTTCAGGATGTCTCTCTCTGAGACCTTTAAAGGGTCCGTTTTGCCAGAGTCAGATAGGAGCCTTCACATCAATACATCCTTCGGTTATGTCCTAGGGCTCTATACGTAGAATAGTATTATATGCCATCGTTTGTGTTGATGACACTGTATTAATATTGGCTTAACTTCGGCTTCGTAAAGTTAGTGAAAGACCTCACCGCTCTGAGATATACATATATCTCTTTCCTTCTTGTCGCTTTAAAATTCCATAAAATTGTAGTCCTTAATGTCGGTATGTCATTTTAAGCAAAACCGCTATGAAAAAGCATCATCATGACTGCGTTGCTTGTATGATTCCACATTCGGAGTTTACAAACACACGACGAAAAAAGTGCAGACAAACAGCGGCGACGCGATGCGCCGGCTGAATAAACATACCAGACATACATCAAAAGAAGTTTTAATGTTTCCGCACTCGCATGTTTTGTGCTACAAGCCCCCGGTGCACTTTTTACATGCACCCACAGCTATTGTAGTTGCATTTGTCTTATTGCCAACGCATAGTGGAAAACTCTGTCTGCGAGCGTAGAATAAATGCATTAAAAACTTGCCAGTTTTTCATTATTCTCCATCAAACATCAGCTGCTTTTTGCTTGTGTCGACTTGTTTAACTACCTGTATGCTTTATGGCTACTTCTTGAGCTTGTTTTCCCTTTCTTCTTTTAGTGTTCTCGCTGACCAATACGTTGCTGCAATTCACTGTCACTCGTGCGTGTAATTTATTCTTTATTGTCCATCCCATTGTGCGCACTTCATTCGTACAGCTCAGTCTCCCACTGGTCCATCAGCTGACCTTTCTTTTCCTGCGCATGCATAATACTTTCGCACTCGCTTGTTGGTCGCACAATTTACTGTGATTTTAATTAAAAAGATTGCAGTTTACATGAATCGCATGAGCGCTGCGTCCGTTCCGAGTGACCCAATTCGTGTACAATATGGCTTAAGCTGTGGTTCATCCTTGTAAGTGTTCGATTAAATATCCACATGTGGGTGAGTTACGGCGAAATTACGCTGAGATTGTGACTTTTTATCTGTGGTATTTTCTTGTGATTGGGTTACATTATAAAATTAAGTCATAGTATAATACTTGGGATGCTAGGTTTCTAATTAACTGCGAAAACTGAATGAAAGGAATTATTATATAACTATTTTTAGTACATTTAGATAAATATAGTTTTTATATGAGGTTTGACAATTAAGTAATGAGACTGATTTTATTGCCGCGCTTGTGGTAAACCTGTGACCTTGAAATTACCTTTCTCTTTTTCCGGCATCCCTTCCCTCTCCACTGATATTTGTACCATCGCTCTAGCTTGTTTAGTTCGCCTGCTGCATCAAGTTGAGTAGACGTGTATTTGCAGTTCTCGTCACGAAAATGGAAAAACGAAATCAAGAGCAACGCGTCGCTATAAAATTTTGTGCCAGATTGGGCGAAACCGCTTCGGAAACGTACGCTAAAATTGTAAGAGTGTATGGTGATAGTGCTCTTGGTCGTGCCCAGCTCACAATGGTTGTCTCCGCACGCTCCCGCCCGAAAAAAGCTCGCATGAGCAAGTCGAAGGTGAAAACGATGATTATTGCCTTTTTTGATAGCCGTGAAATCGTCCACAAAGAATTCGTTCCACCGGGAAAACTGTGAATCAAGTCTACTATTGCCAAGTACTCGAAAGATTGCGAAAACGAGTCAACAGGGTGCGCCCAGACATCGCTCGTAACTGGATCCTTCATCACGACAACGCGCCGTGCCACGCCGTCTCTGAAGGGATCGCCGTGTTGCAATAGCTGACTTATTCGCCCGACATGTCACCCTGTGACTTTTTTTGTTTCCTAAAACAAAATCGGTGGTCAAAGGAACTCATTTTGAGTCGATTAGGGACATCCAGTCGTGACGAGGGTACTCGCGGACATCCCAGTCGAAGCGTTACAGAAATGTTACGTAGCATGGAAAACGCGCTGGAATCGCTGTATAGCTGCCCAAGGGGACTAGTTTGAGAGTTGTAGAATAATTTTCCAATATACTGTTTTTATGGAATCAGTCTCATTACTTAATTGTCATACCTCGTAGTAGTGACTGTAAACTCGAGTTTATGTTGGTTCTATCTTCATAAACTGCCAAAAGTATTTTTTAATTTAGTTAAAGGAAAATTTCGAACTCCGTGTTTCTTAAACCCTAATGCCAATAAACTCGAGTTTATGAGACCTCAATATTTTTATTGCGATTTTGCTTCCATTCTTAACTTACGACTTAGACTCTGAGATGATAGTAAACTCGAATCTACATATGTTGGTTGTATTTCCATAAACTTCCAAAAGTATTTTCTGGTTTAGTTAAAGGAAAATATTCAAACTTCGTTGTTGTTGTCAAATAACTCGAGTTTATGAAACATCGTCATTTATCCAATTTAAATCTACACACACTGACATCTTAGACACATCCGGTCTTTCTCTCGCTTCACCGATCTGACATTTGTACAGTGAAAACTTTCGAAAGCTTAAAGCTCAGTACTTTGGCTTTCTTTTTCTCTAATTTAGTTTTTTTGTTAATGAAAAACTTAGTTTTGATGACTGCAACGTGTCCGACCTCTTGTTTTCTCAGCTTCACCGATTTGATATTTCATCATTAAGCTTTCGAAAGCACAAAGCTCAATCATTTGTATTATGCTTATACCTGAGTTTCCTTGTAGATGAAAAATTTAATTGCGACCGATTGTTTTCTTTTATCACTAAAAGCTTTCAAAAGCTTAAAGCTCAATAATGTGCTTTTTAGACGATGTACTCTTTGAATGGAATACTTATTTTTGACAGCTAGTTAGTTCAGTTCAGTAATATGTTCTACATTTTGCTCATCGGCTTGGTATTTCTTCATGAGAAGCTTTCGAAAGCTTAAAGCTTAATAACATGGGTTTTTTTTAGTGGATGTTTCTGCTTGACGAAAAATTTAATTTAATATTTAAAGTCAATAATACATTCGACCTTTTGCTTTCTCGGCTTCACCGATTTGGTATTTCTTCGCTGAAAGCTTTCGAAAGCTCAAATCTCGATAATGTAGTGTTTAGAGAATATACTTTTTTAATCGAAAACTTATTTTCAATAGTTAAATTCAGTAATATGTCTGAACTTTTCCTCACCGGCTTGGTAATTCTTCATGGTAAGCTTTCGAAAGCTTAAAGCTCAGTAATATAGATTTTAAAGAATATTCCTTGATGAAAACCTTAATATCCACGGGTAAAGTCAGTTGTATTATATTTAGTTTATTTTCAACAATTTAGTGTCTCGTCATTTGTAACTTTGGGAAGCTTAAAGCTCAATAATATTGATTTTTTTTCTTGCTCAATTTACGTACTTTTTCGGGTATTTGGTCGAGTGACCTTCGAGTATTTTAAAACAATTCGGCTAGAAAGCTTTATACTTTTACAACAACAACAAAAACAAAGTAAAGTTACATAAACGTAGATTATCTAAATCTCTAATGTTTCAGAAAAAAAAGTAACATGAAGAAGCTCTAGCTTGTTTAACATATCATGCGGTGAATGAGCGACTTTCTTTTCAGCCGGAGCTTTTGTCTTAATTATTATTAGCATCTTAACATTATTGCCCGCAGCTCTACCAATATGGCCGCCACGCGTTTGATTAGGCGCACAAACAAAGTTACATCTAAAAGCGATTGTTGTTAGCATAAAACTACTTTTGCCCCCACCACAAGCGCTTACATAATGTAATTGAATATTTCACTGCTCTCACTCTCTATGTCCTCGCTTCATTTTATATAAGATCTACACAATTTTCATGTAACCATTTCAATTTCTTTCACTCGCTTATTATTATTTGCCAGCTTATCATTTGTACGTACGCATACTAGTTGTTGTTTGTAATTCTCATGTACGCAATGTTTTCCTTATTTGATGAGTTTTTTGTTTATCTTTGCGCTTTAATGTTATTGCTACCTTTTCGTTAGCGCTCACAGCATTCGCAATCTTTTTCTTCACATTATGAGTGGTATACATACATATATACATGTACACATATAGATATATGTACGTACAGTTATAAAAAAGAAAAAATGTTATTTCCTCATCCACCCACTGCTCGGGCACTTCAATCATGCCGGCTGCGAAAATATATCACAGCCTTTCAGTTTTCTCATTTAATTCTGTCTCTTTCATCTTTTTTCCTCTCTCCCTATCTCTGTTGTTTGTTTTACTATACCCTGCACAGCGTATATTGGACTTTTTATGATTTTTTTTAACCCTTAAAAGATGCGTTTGAGACCCTATATAGTCAATGATCACATTGGCGAGTTGAGTCGATTTAGCTGGGTCCCTCTGTATATCTGTCTGAGGCACTAGAGGTTTTGAGATATCGATTTGAAATTTTGTAAAGGCACTTTTCTTCCGAAGAAGTTGCTCTCAAGTTGGAACCACCGGTATCGGACCACTATAGCATATAGTTGCCATATAAACCGACCGATTCATCTCAAGTGCTTGTATGGAAAACTTTTTTATTTTACGAGGAATCTTCAGGAAATGTGGCATAAATCATTACTAAAGACCACGCTACAATCTCCGTAAAAATAGGTAAGATCGAACCACTGTAGCATATAGCTGCCATACAAACTGACCGATCCATCTCAAGTCCTCGTATGGAAAACTTTTTTATTTGATAAGATATCTCCTCCAAATTTGGTACAGATTTTAATCCTAGTCAACACTCCAATCTCCGTAAAAATAGTTAAGATCGGACCACTGTAGCATATAGCTGCCATACAAACTGACCAATCCATCTCAAGTCCTCGTATGGAAAACTTTTTTATTTGACAAGATATCTCCTCCAAATTTGGTACAGATTTTTTCCCAAGGCAACGCTACAATTTTCGCAGAAATAGTTCAGATCGGACCACTATAACATATAGCTGCCATACAAACTGAACGATAAAAATCAAGTTAAAGATCTTTTTATACTATTTTTATTGAAAAAAATGCTGTTTTTGTTATAAAAATTGCACTTCTGAAGGGTATTACAGCAGCAGTGCAGGAAAAGTTAACGGTTTTCCTCGTTTTTTCTACTTCTCCTATCTTGCTTGCCGTTACCTGTCTTAGATTACACATCAAATGTCAACATAAGACAGCTGCGGCAACAACAAAAACAGAAGCAAATACTAGACTGCGCAAAACCAACATCTTAAAGGATACTACGAATACAACAATAATAACAAATACAAAGTACAAATATTGTAAGCAGCACACTCAAGTGAATTGCAATTGACATTGGTTAGTTACTGACAACGAGCATTGAAAATTTCTATGAGCAAATAAGCTGCGCTGCTGCTGCTGTTGTCTATGTTTGTGTGTGAGATAAATGAAAGATGTGGGATAAGTATTGCTTGCGTTGGAGTTGTTATCGTAATGTTGAGTGCAAGAAGCTTTCTTAATATTGCTTGGCTTGTAATTCTGGAAATGAATGAAATCAGTGAAAATAAATGTAATGAGTTGATGAAATGAAATGTTGTTAGAGCATGAAAATAATACTATCTCTGTTAGTTTTATAATAAATACCAGATTTTCAGTATTTTTGCTGAAAGTGAGCGTCCAAATACGAGTTGCGTATACGCAATGGTGTACTAGCCGGAGTAAAATCATATTTTTGCAGATATGTATGACTCTTAAAAGTTTTAATGTTGTTGTGAGTAGAAAATATTCAACTTTTTGTTAATATATCGATGCTTTCAGCCGAAAGATGTCAGGGGGAACCACTATGTGGATTCCATATAAACTGATTCGTCAAACTTCAGTTTTTGTATGGAAAACTTTTTTATTTCAAAAGATATTGTCATGAAAGTCAGCACGGATTATTGTCTGAAGTAACGGTATAGTCTCAATAGAAATCGTTCAGATCAGACTATTATATCGTATAACTGTCCTATAAACTAATTTGTCAAAATCAAGTTTTTGTATGAGAAACTTTTTTATTTCATAAGATATCTTCACAAAATTCAGCTCGGATTATTGTCCCAGGCCACGGTATAATCTCCGTAGAAATTGTGCAGATCGGACTACTACAGCATCTAGCTGTCATACAAATTGACCAATCAAACTCTATATAAAAATATTTGGAAAGGTTCTTTTTTCCTTTTTAAATATTCTTAACTTGACCATATGCTTGTTTATATCAAAAAAAAGTTGCTTAAAATGACGTATGTTATGCGTTAATAAATCTCTATTTAATTTAATTATTTTTCTGAATTATTTCTTAATTTAATACGTCAAATTTGTAAAAACTGCAATCCAACTCATCTACGTAAGCGTCGACAAGACAGCAGCATTTTGCAAAATCATACTTTGATCCCTCTTATTCAACGGCTTAATCTCATTAAGAACCATTTCAAATTAATTTAAAAAATCTGCATTGCAAAAAATTGTTTGGCCAACGCATTGGAAATTTCATAATTTAATCAGCTTAAATTCGTTGGGTCATTATCTGACAAAGATATGCATAAAATTAAATAAAAAATTGAGCAACGCACGCGTTATATTATATGCCCTACACTATACACTATATACGAAACTATACGAAACCGTTGGCAGGCTACGGACAGCAAATAAGCAACGCTGGCCGCCACTCAAACGCACCCGCATATCAGCGTATTAATTTTCACATCTCCCTTGCACATATTTACAGGCGCAACTACCTGCCACGTGCATAACGCATTACCCGTTAATGTGCTGGCTGCACACGCTGCATGTCTTAAATCTGTTGTTAATTTATTTTGCTGAACGTGGGAAAAATGCATTTAAATTACATTACGTATACGCCGTGGATTACACAAAATACTCCATTGTGTGCGCATGTATATGTGTTTACCGTTGGTAAATATAAAAGTGTGAGTGCACGCTTAATAGCATTTCGGTATATTTATGCGTGGGCGTGCGCATGTGCGTGTAAATTTGTAATTTTTTTGAGGCTTTATCTGTTCGCCATCCATCAACTGTGTTCATTTGCCAGCGTATAAATTTACGTAATGATAATTGTTGCTATTTTTTATTAAAATAATCTTAACTGGTTTGGGTGGGATGTGGGAGAAGTAACGGGAAATTGGAAGATAATAAAGTATGTGTAAGAAAATAAAGAAAATTAAATAGGTTAAAATAAAATAAAAAATAAAATAAAATAAAATAAAATAAAGTAAAATAAAATAAAATAAAATAAAATAAAATAAAATAAAATAAAATAAAATAAAATAAAATAAAATAAAATAAAATAAAATAAAATAAAATAAAATAAAATAAAATAAAATAAAATAAAATAAAATAAAATAAAATGAAATATAATAAAATAAAATAAAATAAAATAAAATAAAACAAAATAATATAAAATTAAATTAAATTAAATTAAATAAAGTAAAATAAATTAAATTAAATTAAATTAAATTAAACTAAAGTAAATAAAATAAAATAAAATAAAATAAAATATAATAAAATAAATTAAATAAATAAAATAAAATAAAATAAAATATAATAAAATAAAATAAAATAAAATAAAATAAAATAAAAAAAAATAAAATAAAATAAAATAAAATAATATAAAATTAAATAAAATTAAGTAAAATTAAATAAAATAAATTAAATAAAATAGATTAAATTAAATTAAATGAATACTGAAATATAAAAAATAAAGTAAACCACAGAACTTTTTTGCTACCTCTAACTCGCAAAAAAACTAAACTTAAATAAATTAAAAATTAAATAAATATATATATGGCCAAAAAATGGACAAGCAAGGAATATCTAAGTTCGGTTATTGGTTTTGTTATTTCAATTATCACGGAAAAAATAATACGTTGCGTGTCATGTTTCCTACTATTTTGCTAGTTACTGATTACTGCACTTTTATTCCATATAATTCTGTTCTCTGTGCATAATATTATTGCACTGATTTCACGCCTTTGTTGTTGTTGGTTGCAAATCTCATCAAATGCGCCATTGCAACTCATATAAATATATAACAAATTCTGATTAAAAGTAATTCATTGAGTAACGTAGGAGGAAGGAAGATTCTAAGAAAGCGCAATTACTTCGTAGTTATTGATTGCCTTGTGTTTGCAGAATGTAGGTGTAGCGAAACGATTAATTCTTGGAAGTCATTACGAAGCTATACAATGAAAAAAAAAATTAAATTATTATTACGAAATTATTTAAATGAAACAAATTGTTGTTTTTTTGTAATGTAATTTAGTTGCATAAATTTTTGTTCAAATTAATAATAATTTTTCATAGCAATATCATATATTTTGACGACTTTAATTATTAGTTTATACAATTTATTATATGTTAAAAAAGATCCTAGATATGGATTTTATACATATATTTTGCTTGATTCGATTTTTTTTTGATTCTATTTAAATATTTGGTTTTGCAAAAAACAACTTTTCCTAGTACAAGCCATTTTATAATTGACTTAATTAAGGCGAATCTGAAACTCTTATTCGATTTCATTGTAAATCGTTTAATGTTCGTTTTCGTTATGCGTCACTCAGCTTAATTCGAATCAATATATTAAACCTGATGATTATACCTGACGACTCAATTTCCATATTATTTTGGAAATTATTAATTTACGCTCAATTATTGTTCCTGTATCTTTTACTAGACTTTCTTTTCAAAATATAATATTTTTCAGTACTTTGTGCAGAAAATATCAAAGCAAATGAATTGCGTGAATACCTAATAGCAGTATGAGAGCCTGTAATACTTCTTTAAAGAAGTAAGTAAGTGAAGCTCTTAGATGAGCAATTTGAGAGCCGCTAATACTTTTGAAATGGTTATTACGTAGGAACTTTATTCAAATTTCACAATTTGACATATATTTTGTATATTTACATATTTTGGTATTATCTTTTTACACTTTCGCTTTTTTCGCTTTCTCTACATATTTTTTTAAATGTCCGTAGCTTTATTTTCATGTAATTTTAATTTCTTGTCAGACGAACCTTTAATTTAGTCAATTAGCAAGTTGCTTATACTTTAAGTTTTCTTTATTAATTTGAATTAATTAATTAATTTAAGAAGATTTTTTTATTTATGTGATATTAATTTAACATTAATTACATTTATAAAGTTATATAAAAAATTTAAGTTTCGATATAGAAAATTAGCTAATTAACACAATTAAGATTTTTGTTTAAATTGTGTTAATTGTGTTGATTGACCAGACTAATTGACTGTTAATTGACTAAATTTAACCTGTCTGAAACTATTATCTTAATTTAAAAACTTTATTTTCTCTATACATAGATACATATTTGTTTCATTGTCTATTGAAGTATTATATCTATTTTTTATACATTTTCTTTTACTTAAAATGTAATTATATAACTATTCAATATCATCCTTAATTGTGCTATAGCTTAATTTAATTTTCTATTCAAATCATTCCAGATTTGATAGACTCAATCGATTTTATTGTCATTACTGAGCACTTCATTTTGCTCATTTCATTGTACATAATTAATTTTTTTCATTTCTATTAGATTTAAATTTTAATCGCTTCTTTAACTTTTTTACATACATAATTTTTATATATTTGTTGCTCAATTTAATTTCTGCTTGTCATTGCCATTTCATTTAGAAATTTATTTTTAATTGAGTCAATTAATTCTAGCTAATTTCGATTTATTTTTTATTCATGTAATCCATTGCAATTTTTTTAGTAAATTAATTTTAATTGAGTCAAGTAATTTTAGCCAATTTTTTTTCATTTTTAATTCATAACATTCGGGCACTTTAATTTAAATTTAGTAAATTACTTTTAATTGATTCAATTAATTTTAGGTTTTTCGTTTCAATTTTGATTTATACCAAGCGGTATTTAAAATATAATTTTAGTTAATTATTCTTATATGAGTCAATTAGTTTGACTTCATTTCAGTTCATTTTACGAAAGACATAGGTTAATTTAATATAATCTTGGTTAATTATACTTAATCGAGTCATTTTAGCTTAACATAATTTTAGTAAAAATTTTGAGTGTTTCAATTAGTTTGAGCTTGTTTCTGTTCATGTTATTCGAGTACTTTAATTTCATTTTAGTTAATGATTCTTAATTGAGTCAATTAAATTTCATGTCATTTTCCATTCATTTCATTCGAATACTGTAATTTCATTTAAGTTAATTAAAATTTGAGCCTAGTTTAGTTCATTTTCAATAAATGCCATTCGAGTACTTTAACTTATTGTTTTTAATTGAGACAATTAATTTTAGTAGATTTTCTTTCATTTTCTATTCGTGGTATTCGGGTACTCTTGTTTCATTTTAAGTAATTATTCTTAATTGAGTCAATTGATTTTAGCTTATTTCAGTTCATTTTGGATTCAAGTCATTCGATTTTCGTTTAATTCCATTTTAATTAATCATTCTTAATTGAGTCAAGTGATTTTAGCTTATTTCAGTTCATTTTCGATTCAAGTCATTCGACTGTCGTTTAATTTCATTTTAATTAATCATTCTTAATTGAGTAAATTAATTTCAGCTCATTTTAGATGAATGTTATTCTAGTACGTTAATTTAATATTTGTTTATTTCACTTAATTTAGTCAATTAAATTTAGTTAATTTTATTTAATTATGATTTATGTGATTTGAGTGCTCTGAGTAGTTAATTATTTTTAATTGAGTCAATTAATTAAATTAATAACTCTTAATTGAGTCAAGTTTTTTCATTAATTTTTAATTAATATTTGTTCATTTTACTTAATTGAGTTAATTTTATTTAACTGTGATTTATGTCATTCGAGAATTTTAATTTAATTTTAGTAAAAATTTTAATTGAGTCAATTAATTTAATTATTGATTCTTAATTGGGTAAATTAACTTCAGCTCATTTTATATAATTTATGATGCACGTAATTCCAGTAAGTTAATTTTATTTTTGTTCATTATACTTAATTTACTCAATTAAATTTAGTTAATTTTATTTAATTATGGTTTATGTAATTCGAGTACTCCAAACAGTTAACTATTTTTAATTTAGTTAATTAAATATTGATGCTTTTATTTAATTATGATTTACGTCAAATTCCATGATAGAAGGGGGGAGTGTTTTAGTGGGTACACCGCTCGTAGGATGACGATCCCTATATGGTGCGAAGGCATTTTAAACCCTCCTTACGGCCTAAACAAAAAAAAAATGATTTACGTCACTCGAGAATTTAAATTTGATTTTAGTAAAAATTTTAATTGAGTTAATTAATTTTATTTATATATTAGAATTTTTCTTAGAAGAAGAAGATTAGAATTTTATTATCATTATTTTAATTCTTCATTTAACCTTGGATAAAATATTTTCCTATATATTTAGTATTTTTTTATTCTTTACCATATCTAATTAGTACACAATTTTTGAAGAACTACATTTCGTTCCCCCTCTGCTGTTATGGAAATATTTCTACAAACAACCATATATAGCCTTTGCCTCATTTTCAAATTAATTAGAAGTCTTTTATATCGAAAAATATTAAATCATGTTAACCCTTTAACCTCATTTCCACAACCTTATGCAACATGACTTGATACTTTCAGTAAATTGCAATGATAATCCAACCCTTTCGCAATTTGCACACCCTCGCCACGATAGCCACATTTTGTGCGTACCCACTGGCAATGCGTTTAACTCACTTACTCTGGCATGGCGACTACAGACAGACTGCTATTAACGACATAATGCATGCTCGATTATATTAACGCACAGCAGACACACACACACATATGTATATATATGTAAGTGTGTATAATATGTATATTCTTGTTTATGCCATTTTACTTTAAAATCCATCACTAATGACTCAGCTGTGTGCCATTTCCAGTTAAGTACTCGTTCGTAGTCCTTTGAGTGTTGTTAACACAGCATGCTTGTATGGCCTTTGGGCTTCTATAAATGATGTCGTTAGCAGGATTATCAACAACGTTGACTCAAGCAAATCACGCCAATTACTCGTGTATCTTTAGATGTATATGTATGCTTCTGTGTGCGTGTGTGTGTGCGCAAAGGCTGTAAAAAGAAAATTGAATATTTCGCGGAAATGTAATGAGTTGTTGGTAAAATGTTTGCAACCGTATTAAAAGAGTATTTTG
>JBAWJQ010001097.1:0-64019 GCA_037783105.1 Bactrocera zonata | reverse complement strand
TAAAATTAGCACATTCGTGTTTTGGCATATCGGAAAACGCATAAATACATATGTATGTACGAACATACAGCACTTTTTGCATAAAATTTTGTATTTTTGTGTGTAAAGTGATAAATTTATATGTACGCATACCAATAAATGTACATACATATAAACAATATTCCATGTTTTTGCGTAAAAATCTACATTCATAAATACAAATTCGATGTATACATATGTACATATATGCATATACATACATACACGTTTATATAATTGTTTTTGTTGTAAATATTTTCGCGTAAATCTGACCTTGCACACTTTTCAAATTTATTTTAAAAAAGCATTTATCATATTTATTTTTGCAAAACGCCGCTTTATGCCATTTTATTGATGATGTTTTTTCCAGTTAGCAACCGAGCAAAAAACGGCACAACCAAAATAATAACAACGTTTAAATTTGTTAGTGTTTTGTTGTGCTTTATGTTGATAGTATTACTTGTTTTTGTTTTTTTTTTTTGTTTTTTGTTTGCTTCAATTTTTGTTGTTATTCCCACAGCATTAAGCACGAGGTCAGTTAACCCTTCGCATGAGTTCAATATCCGACGTCAAATTGCGAATGCACACTCACTCACATATACAAATACACATTTACTTACATGGATGTGGGGGCTTGCACACAAACGCCACTGCGCTGGCTGGCAAAACGTCAATGAGGAGCAACAAGCCAATGTGTGACGCGCACGAAGCAACAAATGAAGCGGCAATAAATGCAAGCGCAAAAGCAACAACTACCAGCATGTTAGTTTGCAAAATAGTACACATGTATATATGTACATATGTATATGTATGGTTTATATGAAAATATATGTACATAGTGCGGGTGCAGTGTTGGAAAAAACTATAAAAACAGTTCAGCAGCTGCTTGTTTGTTTGCATGTAGCCGAAGTTAGACAGACGGGAGTGACAACTGACATGCATACTACGAACGTACACATGAACGTATGTAAATACATACATATATGTCTGTACATATGTGCAGCTAACCACAGCAACTATAATAAATGTTATCAAAATTATATACATATATTTGGGTTTCACGCTGTTTAACACGTAACAAAATTTAGAAACATTTAATTTTAATTAATTAATTTATTGAATTTTAATTAATTTTATTTTTTTTTAATTAATTAAAATTAATTTATTTTTGTTAACTAATTATAATAATTAAAATTCAAATTAATTATAAACATTAAAATTAATTAAATTCTTTTTTTTATTAAAAAAAATAATAATAAAATTATTTTTTATAACAGCACTTTTTATGCTCAAATTGGAAGTAATTTGTGTGAAACCATAAACATTTTTACCTCAAAGCATTTACTAATATATTATATTATAATATTTATATAATTTGTGGTTAGTTTCACAAAAATAAAATTTTGAAATTCAAAATATTGAAAATTTAATATAATTTTTAAACCTAAAATACAAAAAAACAAAAAATAAAAATAATATAGAGTCAAAATGTAGCTTATATTCACAGAAAAAAAATACATAAAGAAATTCGAATCAAAATTTTTCTTTAATTAAAAAATAACAACAAATATTTTTTACAGTTAAATTTTTTATATGCAAATTAGAAAGACTTTCTGGGCGAGCTAAAATATTTACCTAAATGCCTTTTTTAACCCTAACCTAAACCCAAAAATGAAAACTAAGAAATATTCGGAAAATTAATACAAATTAATTATTTGTCGTAGAGAAAAAATGTTTCTTTTAAAAGCAATAAAACAATAAAAAAAATAGATATTTAATTACAAAAAAAAATTCAAACGGAAAAAATAAAAAATATTCAGAAAAATTAGACAAATAATTTAATTATAGAGAAAAAAAATATTTTTTTATTAAAAAAAAAACAAAAAACATTATGAAAAAAATAAATATTTTATTAACAAAAAAAATTTAATTGAAATAAAAAACTATTCTGAAAAATTATAAAAATAATTTAGTCAAAGAGAAAAAATAAGTTTTTATACAAAAGAAAAATATAAAAAAATAAATATTTTAATAAAAAACAATAAGCAAAAAATAAATATTTTATAAATTATTTATTAAATTTAAAAAATTTAAATTAATAAATATTTTATAAAAAAAATATAGTTTTTTGCGAGCATGAAATGCTTAGAACACTACAAACTATACCACTTTCCATTCCCGAGTTCACAACAGACAATAAAATTTCCCTTAAATGGCGTTCCAGTTGTGCAATTTGGCATGCCACACGTTGTGGCAACGTTCTGTAGCACTACTGTATTGGCCTGATTTTATATAGTCAATAAAATAACAAGTAAATACACGTATACAAATTAACATATACATACATACAAATGTATAGTGCAAAAGAACAATAAATTTTGCACTTTTTGCTGTTGCTATTCTTTTTACTTTTATTTGAACGCTTGCCGATTGTTAACAGACAGCTTTGATACGACTAAAAATAGTATGTGATGTATATTGCAATATATGTATGTATGTACACAGTATATCAGTGCAAAAATAGTTAAAAACAACAACATACACAATTTCGTAGCGTAACTGAAAACAACAACACGCTTAAGAAAATAACCAAAAAATACAATTTTATGCACACGCTTTTGCGAATGCGCATGCACACACTTAAAATAGTATATGTGTAGTATATACATATGTACATTCGGCAAAACAAAATATTTAAAACAACTTTTCACAATTTATTGCTATTTTCTGTCATGTTGCACTCAAGTAAACACCGGCAAATATGCAATAAAAGCAATAACAGCAATAACACCAACATCAACAACAACAAGAAGGCAATAAAAATATCAATATATTTTTCGCGTGCGCATTGTCAACAAATTTTGAGCAAACACATATGTATGTATGTAGATGTGCCATTGTTGTTATTTTGACGCAGGTGTTCCAAATTTATAATTAACACGATTTTTGGCAAGACAAAAATAGCAATTAAATCTTCCAACTACTGCTGACAAACAAAATTGAAGTATGTATGTACATACATACATAGGTGATATATAAAAGTATATACTACATACATGTATGCATACATACATATATAGTATCTAGGTACATACATATGCACGCATGCATACGCCAAAAATCCGCATTAATTGTCATGCAAAAACACACAATTAATAGCGACAAAACAGCAATTAAATTTTTTGGCGCTCAAAATTTCTGGTTTATCCACACATACATACATATAAGTAAACATATACTAACATTCGCATTCATTGAAATTATGATAATTTGCACACCTCATTCTCATTGGTTCATCAACCAAATGACTCAACTTGAAATGCGTTCTGTGGCATTTCCTCCATCACTTGAGCTTGACGAAATTTGCGTTGTTGGCGCAGGAATATAAAATAGTATATATGTATACATACATACACATCTACATAGTATATAAGCATCTTTTCTTGTGTTTATGAGTTTTTAAAGATTAATTGAATTGTTGACAAAATCGAAAAAGTTGTTCACAATTGCTTCTTTAGTTAAATAGTGCCAGTTAGTACCTGTCTAAAACTAGTTTATATGAAACTAAAAATAAATATGTGACTATGGTTATTAAATTTAATAATGTTTGTCAAGATATCAACAAGAAAAAAATTACTTTACTTCTCAATTGCCCACACAGTCCGAAGTAGCAGCTGTTGGCAAGAGTTATTCTGCATTGGATTTCGTGGCTGACCTGGTTGTTGCTGTGGTTTGTGACTTCGAAGGGGTGGTTAGTGTCGATACTCTTTTCACAGATCTTTTCCAAAATTTGGCGCATGGTGAATATCTGGTCAATTGTCGATTTTCCTGATTTAAAGCCACACATATTAAGGTCCAATCAGTGTTTTGACGGCGGGCTTTAATCCTTCACACAAAACGCTCGATAGAGTCTTATACGCGATGTTGAGGAGGCTTATGCCACAGTAGTTGGTGGAGAGTGTGGAGTCTACCTTTTTGTGGATTGGGGAATCGGGTTCACCATCTCCTGGCGTTATGCTTTCACTGCCATTCAGCAGGCTGGAGAAGTGTTCTCTCCATATTTTTCGTAAGCTCTGAGCATCAGTCACTAGATCACCTCTGGGGGTTCTTCATAAATTCGTAACTATGATTAAAGTGTATTAACTTCATATTTTTGAATAGTTACAAGACTGATCTCTTTGGTACTAGTTAATTTTGAGTACAAAATTGTTCATTTTCGGACTAGTTCATTCCAGATATTACTATCGATAAAGAATCAAATTATATTTTTGTCATGAACTGAATTAATTAAACAAACAAATTTTGTACTGAAAACAAAAAGCGAGTGATTCTAGATATTTAATTTCAGATAAAACCGTTATCAACATTTAAATTCCCAACACATACATACAAAAAGCTTTACATATCTATCTTAATTACCTTCTATTGATTTTTTCGCGTAAACAACAAACTCAGATAACCAAATATCCATTAAAACTAAAAGAAATCAACTCACTAAAAATTTTAATGGAAACGTGACAAAAGTTAATTACATACAAAGTGTACTTTTTGTGCGCAAAATTATATCAAAAGCTAAGCTAACCAACGCCAATAATCAACGCTTTGTTGCTGCTTTGGTGGAAGTCGCGTGAGCATTAAACGTTCTTTGCCCCTTCATCAACCGATTTTTATTTTAGTCATTTACCGTTTTTTGCTTTATTGGCACATTAGTCGATGAAAATCAAGCCAGTGCTTCAAGTGAGGGGGACCAGACAGACTAAGCGAGTTTCCTAAATAAATCACCACTATTAAGAGGAGTTTCAAATGTGTTTTCACTTTGTTGCGATTGTTGTTGTTGTTGCTGCTATACGCTGACTAGTGCTACTATTTAAACATGCAAGCTTCACATTAATTATTTTCGGTTGTCATTAGTAACAAACTACAACGCGCACACATACACACATACGTATGGTTAAGTTAGTTAGTGAATGGATAAGTGTATACGTGTGTGACGATGTCCCCATCGTTCAACACGGTGACGCATAATGTCCGTAAAGCACGTGAGCAGTAAAAGTTTAGTAGCAAATGCATTAAAGTGAATTCGATAAGGTACATATGTACACACCTACAGATGTACGTATATAAGTACATAACTACATACATGTGGGTTCTGTTGATATATTTAAACTATGATAAATTATCAGTCTTAGCGCGAAATAAAAAATAAACTAAAATGCAAAAATAAACTTCTTAAAAATTTTACAAATACTAAGTCATAATTTTTGTACGAAAATCAAAAATATTTTTGCAGAGTTGCCATCTTACTTGAAATTAAAATTATTTTAATATACATACTTACATATAATGTAAAAAATAATCTCAAAGTGTGAATACGAAGTTCTTAAAGTTTCAAAACTTCAAATTAATTACAAATTTCAGCGCAGTTGCCATACTTATCGAATATTTTAATACTAAATGCTCAAACCAAACTCGAAATAAAACAAATTAAATGCGAAAATAAAATATTTAAACAAATTATAAATATTATTTACCAATTTTTATAAAAAAAAAAATTTCAAGATTCGAAAAAATACTTTTTCAAATTAACAGCTGATCTTAAATTAAAGCGGTTTGACAATGGCAACCTCAAAATGCGAATATAAAGCTCTTACTGCTTACAAAATTTAAACTATATTTAAAATGTATACAGAGTTGTCATCTCTATTAAATTTCTTAATTATTTTTAACACAAAAAAAAATTTAAATTTAAACACAGTTGCCACCTTTATAAAAATTTCTAAATTATTTTTAAGACGAAACTTGAAAAATTAAAAGAAATGTATTACAAAAATACAAGTTTTTAGCGTTGCCAACTATTTTTTATTTAAAAAAATAAGAATTTTTGTTAATATATTGAATTTATTTTTTTAAAGCTGTAAGCAAAACAAATTGTTTAATCGAAATTTTGTACCACAACTGCTACAACAACAAAAATTACATTAGTTTTATGGTAGAAACTTGGAGTCACTAAGAAGCTCGATGTATGGGTGCCACACGAATTGATTCAATCAAAATACCGCAAGACTTTTTTGACAACTTTAACTTTCTTTTACAAATTTAATAAATTTTGGAACAAAACAAAATGTTTTTTTTGCAAATAAAAAAAAAACAATTTCAAATATAATTCGAAAATAATGTATTTAATGGAAAATTTTCACTATAACTGCTGATACAACAAAAAAATTATTATTTCATAATTTAATATTTTCAACTTGCGCTGTTTTTGCATAAAATCAAAATTATTAACTCGTAAATTTTTACTACAACTGCTAATACAACAAAAAATATATTTCAAAATTTAATATTTTCAACTTGCGCTGGTTTTGCATAAAATGTCTTATGGAGGCTTGCCAGCCGGACCATAAGACTGAAATGAATACCAGAAAAGCATGTAAATTATTTTTAAACATACTTATATTTATAATTGATTTGTTGTTATTGTTGACATTGCGTAAAATCTGTTGACATCAGCATAAAACGGCAAAAATGTTTTTATACAACAAACTTACAAACATGCATATTTTTATAAAATGCGAAATGTGGAAATGTAAAACAAGTTTAGAGCATAAAATGCATGTCATAGCTAATATATTATAGATGTAAATATATTTATGCTTATGAGTTAAGCTTTATGACAAATTGTTTAAATTAATAGAAACTTAATTTCTTCGCTTTTCAATTGATGTAAAATCTAGCCAAATGCGAATATAGCAACCGTTTTAGTACTAATGAATCTTCTCTCCACTCACTAACGCATAAAAGCTTTTAAACTGCGCATTCGATCGGAAAATGTTTAAATTATTTATGCCCGCTTCATAACAACCACCCACGCAATGTCTTCTCTAAGCAACCCACCCACATTGTTGCTATTGTTTTTGTAGTCACTGTGCGAAAAGTGTCTACAAATCATTTTTGTTTATAGTTGAGTTAGTTTTTAATTAAAATCCTGTTATAATAAATTATAATTTATAGGGGTGGATCCAAGTGCGCGCCTTTTAACCGCAACCACAGCACGCAACAACATTTACATACATACAACGGTAACATGCATACTTGTACACCAGTATCGGCATATAAAAACACTGCATTAACACAGACACATGCTGAAATATGTCGCTATAAATCGAATTTTTGTTATTTATTTTCATTGCTGTCGACTGGCGGTGGTCGATTTCCGCTTCTCTAAGGATATGCGCTTAACCAAACGCACACACACTAGCTGATATACACATACATATGTATATAATTTCTGCTTTGTATAATTTTGTTAGGAATATTTTAGTAGCTTTTAGCTTTTTATACCCTGAACAGGGTGTAACAGATTGATCAGCGTGACGAGCTGAGTCGATGTGGTCTGTCTGTACATAATTGAGTTAGTCGCTCATTTTCTGATATATCGATCTGATATTTTGCACACGTTATTTTCTTTCCAAAAAGCTGCTCATTTGTCGGAATCGTCGATATCGGACCACTACAGCATACAGCTGCCATACAAACCGATCGACTAAACGCAAGTCCTTATATGGAAAACTTTTTTATTTGTTGAGATATCTTTATGAAATTTGGTAAATATTAGTATCCAAAGAAGTAGTATAATCATTGAAGAAACTATTCAGATCGGACCACTATATCACATAGCTCTCATACAAACTTATCGATTAAAATCTAGTCCTTGCATGGAAAACTTTTTTATTTTATGAGGTATCTTCACGAAACTTAGCACAGAATATTTTCGCATACAGCGCTAAATTTTCCGTAAAAATTGTTCAGATCGGACCACTATAGCATATAGCTGTCATACAAACTGAACTTTAAAAATTATGTCCTGTATATGGCATACACTTTTATTTGACGAGATATCTTCATGAAATTTGGTATGAATTGGTGCCCAAAGAAATGGTATAATCTCTAAAGACAGTATTCGGATCGGACCACTATAACATATAGCTGTCATACAAACTGATCGATTAAAATCTAGTCCTTGTATGAAAAACTTTTTTATTTGATAAGATCTTTTCACGAAATTTGGTATAAATTATTTTCTTAGGCAATTCTATAATACCTAAAAGAATTGTTCAGATCAGACAACTATATCATATAGCTGTCATATAAACTGATCGATTAAAATCTCGTCCTTGCATAGGAAACTTTTTTATATGACTAGTATCTTCACGAAATTTGACTTTTATTATGGCTTAAGCAAGCTATACTTATATACATACTTATATTCTAAGAAGCTGATCAGCTTTCTTACTGACTAATCAAAATCAAGTGTTGTTGTAGAGTTGTATATGTATCAAGGGTATTGTCGTCACATTGCAACCGAAGTTAATGTGTTTTTTGTTTTTTTCCTTGTATTTATTAGATGATTTTGTTTTCGTTGTTATTATTATTATGATTGCCATCGCTGGCGCTCTTGTTGTTATTGTAAGTTTATTTATGACCCCAACATGCCAACAACATGGCAAGGCAAAACAAAACAAAATCAACTTGAAATTTACGAGCGTACAATTATGCTAAATAAAATGCAGCATAACAAAATGTGACTACAAAAGCAACAAGCGGGACATAACTACAGACAAAACTATACGCATATACATACAAACATACTTGCACACATACATATATACGCACATCCACAGTTATATGTGCAACACACTCAAAGCAACCGATTTCCATGCCATCGAGCGTTGCTTGCGTTGCCTCGCAAATTAAACCTTCTACATACTTACTTACGTACAGCGTTTTTCCGCAGCCCCAAAACACCGGCCCCTCTCCACCAACTTGTCACATAGTACATATTTGCGCCTCACTAATTTTCCATATTCCGAAAATTTTACATTTTGTATTTTGCATTTTCTGTTTTCCATTTTGAATTTTGCATTTTCGTGACGCCATTTTTCTTCTTCACTCACACACAAACGCGCACATGTGCACACATACACTATACTCACTATGTTATGTATGTTTGTAAGTTTGTGCATACTTTTTGCTCGCTTTTTGTTTAGTTTTATTATAAACTCTATTTTTGCATGAAGTATTTTATTTGCATATAAATTACAAAGAAGCCCCGCATAATTGCATTACGGCACAATGGTCGGAAAAGGGATGGGTGGGAGAAAAGTTTTCATTCGAAGTTTTGCGATCGATTTTAAGGCGGAAGGTCGGTCGGCCGCTGGTACTTTTGGACGTTTGGAGGTATGTAAGTATACTATGTGTTTGTGTGTAGGTACTGTGTTTTGAAGATTTGAGCGAAATCTAAAGGGTGCTGTATTTAGAGGTAAGGAACTATTATTGCAAATAAATGGAAGACGAGGTAGTATAGAGGGTATTTGAAGCGTTGCTCGATCTCCAAATGTGGCAAAATGTTTAGTTGGCTATCCATTTAACCAAAAATGTTCTTTAGCAGTGAAAATGATTTCACAATAGAAATATAAATTTCAGTTTACCTTTAAGAAATCGAGTTTTGAAAATAAAATTTCAATGCATTTTAATATATTTTTACCAGTGCCTTTAGCACTGATCTTTTGACAATGTGTACTTAATATAAATATCAAACACATGTAAGTATTTGCTTTGACAGCAGATTTGTTAGAATTTGCTCTCTAAACAGAACACCCTATACACAGCAGCAATCTAAATTAAAAATGTAATATACAAGTATGATATGAAAAACGCATAATATGTTTAAATTTAATTGTGTTGATAAATGTTTGTTCCACAAAAGGCATATCTTCATTGCTTAAGCGAAGTTTAAGAAACTATCTGCTAAGCTTTTTATTAAATCAGACGGAAATAAATAATACATGATATTATATAATATATAAGTTGTTGCTCTATATAGTACAGAACAACAAAGCTAATGGTCTAAACATATGCAATATTTGTTTTAACCTGCACTGTAGATTTCCAATAATTCGATGCCTACTTTTAGGGGTAATATGTTTTATTTATATCTTCAATTAGTTTTAGGAAAAGCTTGTCTTATTTCTAGTACTTCTTGTTTTTTTAAACTTGAAATGGAGATTTCAAATAATATGTAGCCTACTTTTAGGGGTAATATACTTTTTTATAACCCTATCCTGTTAATTTTAGGAAAACGCTCGTTTATTTGCAGTACTTGGGGGCATATAAATTTTGATATTTCACTTCCGCTTGTATTCATGACACAAAAATTTCACTCAAAAAGATCATCAGCTGTTCCGAATTGGCATCTCAAATAGAAAATAGCCAATGAAATGTGCTAGATAAACAGTCTTGTCTAAAAATCGAAACTTGTTAAGAGCGAAAAAGAAGTGATCTCACACTTTTCCATGCAAATATAACAACTTTTTCGAGAAAACCATAAAAAATTTAAAAGTTCCCTCATTGTTGGTCTCATATGTATGTATATGATCCACTAAACCAAAAAAAAAAAAATTATCGAAACTAGTTTAGGCAAAAAAAAGAAGCGATCTCACAGTTTTCCATATAAATACGAAAACTTTTACGAAAAATCCATTAAGAACTAGAACTTCCTCACTACCGTTCGTCTCAGAAGTCGTCACTCAGATCAAAAAAACAAAAAATTCTATCTGAACCTTGATTTATTCCTTCTCCGAACCTTGAGATACATTCTTTTTGACGAAGTTCTCTGCTAAGCACATAGAAATTTCAGAAATAACTTGACAGCACTAAGTTTCATAATAAAATTCATCTTTCGGATTAATTTTGCAGCGAAGAGTTTGGAAAAGGCCTCTTCATATATCGGAAATCTATAACACGCATTAAAATAGCGACCCTCTAACTTTTTAAGAGGTTACGTAACTCATAATTTTGTACTACAGTGAATTATGATTATTAATTACAAACAAGTTTTTCAAAAAAAATATATCGGTTACCAGGACTAGTTCGGAACTAGTCGGAACTGTGAATTATGATATGATGTAGATATAACTGGCTTCAATCTACATACATATTTCAGGCAAGTCTTTCCAATAAAATATATCAGTTACCAGGACTAGTTCGGAACTAGTCGGAACTGTTAATTATGATATGATGTAGATATAATTGGCTTCAATCTACATACATATTTCAGGCAAGTCTTTCCAATAAAATATATCAGTTACCAGAACTAGTTCTGAACTAGTTGGAAACTAGTGGCATAACTTCAGAAATAAACCAAATTTTTCCGAAGTTGTAAATATGAAATGGCATAAGTAATCTATTAATTTTATCATCTGATTATACAAAAACAATTCATTTTAACATAACAACAACCATAAAGGAATAAAAAGTCGGTTTCACTAGACCCATAAAATTAAAAAAAAAAGATTACTAAAAACTAAACCGCTAAAGTGGCTTTAAAAGCGTTATTTACAACAAACACTTTGCTTTATCAATTAATTATTAATATTTTTACATATTTATTTTAATTACCGCAATCAGTTTTGCTAGTTTTCCAGCTCATATTTCATCCGGCTAAAAATGCACAAAGCAAAACCGGACCGGTTTTTATTCATATTTATATTTTTGCGCGCGCTAATTTATTTACATAAAATATTAGTTTTTGCACTTTTATTTTTTCGCTTTAATTACAACAAAATGAAGCGATCGCCGCACATTGATAGGCGACATGTCAACAGCTCGCGGCCATTGCGAAGTGTTCTCATGTAACACACAAACGTATAAAAGTCACATATGTATAAAATATATGTGCATATGTGTGTATGTATATATATTTAAAAATATGCATTTATATGTGAGTGCATTTAACAAACCCCAGCGAACTATAAATAAAAGCAAACAAACTCACTCACAACTATCTAGTCATGCATTTTTGTATGTAGATATAGCGCTTTGTGCATGAGCCATGCTGCAGCGATCGCCAAGTAACCAAGCAATGCAAACGCTCGCTAGCCAACAACAGCAACCACATGCACACTCATTGGATAAGCGGATGCTTATAGCCACAGCCAGAGCCACGAAGTGCCGAGCAGCTCTTCCAACCAGCAACAGTGAAGCGTTGCTACTGTTGTTGTTGTTGTTGTTGTTGTTGCTTTTGATACGAGCAACTAAATTGTGGCCTTACAAGTGTTGTTGTTTTGTTTATACAGCAATTTTTTTTGCATTTTTTTATTCAATTTTTATTTTATTTATTTATTACTGCTGCTGTTGTTGTTGCAGTATATTTGTTGTCAGTTAGCTTGACGTTTTCGTTGTGGCGGAAAATAGCAACAGCAAAAATAACAACAAAAAACAACATGCTTATAAATAATTGCATGCCACTTTAAGTATTTTTCCCCAATTAGTTTTAGAAAAGTGTTGTATTCCAGCAAATAAAACAAACTGTTTGTATGTATGCGCGTGTGTGTGTGTTAGAGATAGTTGATAATTTAAGTGAAAAAATATAATTGCGGAAAAATGTGTGAAATACTAGAAATTGTGCAAACAAAATGCCGAAGAATGTAGGCAATGCAAACGAACTGTGTTGCCGTCTAACAGTAAATTTATGTAAATGATGGTGTGTTATGTAAATTTGCTGGGAAATTGTTTATATAAATTTATGCAATAAAAGGTGATCAACGAGACACTGATTTGAAAGTTCGAAAATCGTTAAGTTTCCACAAAGTCATACCCGAAATGGGTTGTAAGAAGCAACATGTAGCTCTCTCTCTCTCTATCTATTGGCATCACGAGGCTCCAGAGCACTTACAGCATCAGCAGCTCCTTACAACATAAGAAATAAGTAAAGAGGTAGCTCAATGTCAGAATTAGCTTACGCTTTATCTCCCCTCTCTCTCTCTTTCTCGAATATTATGACCTCAAATAGTCGTAAGAAATAAGTAAAGAAGCTTCAGAGTCCCCTCAATACGAGTAGCTCACTCCCTCTCTCTCCTTATATTGACATAACGAGAATCTTAATACTCACAGCAGAAGCAGCTCGTTATCTCCCTCTCGCCATAACGAAAATCGTAGGAACAAGTAGCTCTCTCCCCGTCGCTCTCTCCTGGCATTACCTAAAAATGCCGAAAATTAATTAAATAAACTTAATAAACCCCCAACACTGGTAGTTCTCTATGCCCAGCTCTCTCTTGACATCACCTAAACTCTGTGATATTATCTTAACAGATGACTTTCTCTAAACAGAAAACTTCACTCTCGTTAGCTCTTCATCAGCCATTCTTTTTTCATAGTAATCAAGAAGAATAAGAATACTTTCTATAGCGATTCTCCATATGTTTTTATTGTATTTATATTTACTGTAACACTTGTATTTTTCAGTATAAATACTTTGATTTCATAAACCTACTCATTTTTTATGAATCCTGAAGCTCTGACTCCCTCAGCATCCACAAACTTCAAAATAGATGGCAGGTGTCGAGAGAATATACTTCTCTTCTCTTCTCTTCTACTTTCAAATTTGTAGATATAGAATATCTATAATAAGCATTCTAAATATCTGGCAACCATGCGTTCAGCTTAAAATCTACTCCAAACTGCTGCCGAGAATAATTACATCAATTAAAAAATAACAAGACGAGAAATTTTCACACGAGTATTATAATCAGCATAAGAGACAACAAATAAATTTATTAACGGGAATTTTACGAGGGAAATTAAAAAGTCAGATATCAGAACAATGAAGCCGAGTCAAAGCTGGAGATACACTGAAAAAATTTTAGGTGATTTCGCAAAAGGCGTAAAATTTTCGTAGAATAATAAACTTTAACATTTTTGAGGTCCACAAAACAAATTTTTGATGAGAAGAAAGAATATGAACAATTAAAAAATTAATACAACAACTTTTAGCTCCACAAAATCGTTAAAAAGTTAATTAAAGTACACTCAAGATTGTATTTACAGCCCCATTTGACTATTATCTCAAATATATGCGGACGCGATTAAGAAAGCTACGTTTCTAAATCAAATTGTACCGATAGGTGGCGCTAACAACCAATTAACCTTAATAATCATACTGTAAATGGCATAATTATTTCATAAGCGTTATTTATTATGAAAATTTGCCAAGCTTTCAATCACTTCAATCTCCCTTGCTACCGAAAGTACTAAATAAAGTTGTTCTTGAAGTTCAAGTCCTCACTTTTAAGGCATGCCCATTCAAAACTACAACACAAATCAAACATTTCTAAATGAAAGACCCCGGCAACTGAAGACTTTTCTCAATCGTTTTAATTCTGCTAAAAAAAACTTAATTTATTAAAAAATTAATTAGTACTATCAATTAAGCTTCCATTAAGCTTTTATTGAATGAAAGCTTTCATCTAAGCCTATTTTCTCTTCGATCAGATTTTAACCAACGAAACGATTATTTATGGATATGAATTTCTAGCAAACAAGAATTAATGCTTACGAATCAATTAAGCTTTTATCAAGTTTTTATGTAATGAAAGCTTTCACCTAAGCCTATTTTCTTTCGGAGCAGATTTAGTAGCAGCAAAACGATAATTTACGGATATGAACATAAAAAATAAACAAAAATATATGTATATACATATTTACTTCCGCTGATGACTTCAACATGTGAGGTTCTTAAAACATACATAAGTATGTGTGCACAAACAAAATAACAAAACAATAAATTATACTTTCACTAGAAATATCGTTATAATCCCTTAATTAAAACCAAAAAAATACAAAAGCGCAGGCTAGGCATGCACATTAGTGAAAATACTTATATACATACATACATATATACATACATATATACATACATACATAAAGTACTCATAAAGAACATACATATGACTGCGGCTTATGAAGCTTAGCATAAGCTAGAGTGGTCTAAGCAGAAATTCATTTGTTTCTCAACAACTCGCGGCATTTACTCGGAAACCGCTGACAACAAATGTGCAAAATTTAATAACACGAAAAAACCAAAAACACTTAAAGCACAAAAAATAAGGAATACATTGTATTTACAATACATATAAACATTCTAGATTTTATATATATTTTTATATACATATGTATATGTACATACATATGTCTACCGATCTGACTGCATGCTGTCTGACATATTTCAACAACATTTGCACGGATCTCACTGCTTCAGCTGATCCTTTGAGCTGTGCGAACTTGACTCAACCAACAACAGCTATAACTTACACAATAACAACAATAAAACTAATATCAAATCAAAAATCAACAATTTTTTGTCAGCCCGCTGATGCTGCATTTACGTTCCATTTAAAATGCGAAATGTGTTTATTTTGCGCTCCAAATTCAGTCAACTTGCTGTTGTTGTTGTTACTGTTATTGTTGTTGCGCTAGTTTGTTGTTCTGGTTCTAAAAAAGCTATTTGGTTGGCTGTTCGGTGCTTGTCTGCCATTGTTGATCCCCAGCGGTTGCCAAGCGTAGCTGCATATACTTATATACTATATGTACATATATACATATACGTTTTTTGTGTATGTGTGTTTGTGTTTTTTGCAGAAAACTTGTACCTTCTGCTGGAGCTTGAGACGACGCCGAGATAAACTCTCACTCGGTTGGCGCGCATGCGAATTCTATGCTGTCACTATACCTCTTGTTGTTTTGTTACATTTCGTATTGTTGTTATTGTTGTTGTTGTTCTGACAGTTGTTGTAGTCGCCGCGGAGTCTTGAGTGTTCTTTGTTGTTTAATTATTGTCAGACATGCCATTAATTTCAGCATGTCATGTTGTTAACGAATTCCTTTTTGTTTTCAGTTTTTTTCTGATTTTTCTGCCTTTTCGTTTATTGCTCGTTTCTTGCTTCCTTCAGTTTAATTTTAATGTTGTTTTTATATACACAGTGCTTTTTGTCTTACATTATTGTTTTTTTTTCGATATGCGTTTTTTATGTGCTTTTGTACAATTTTTATAAAAAAATTATATTTTTTATTAATTTTTTTTTTTCAACGCGGTATCCGTGGCAAAGTTCTTTTATTTGCATTACATTTTTTATAGTTTTATTTCACTTTGTTGTTGTTGTTTGCAAAAATAAATAAATTGTATTTTAATCAAAGCGGTTTAAGCTTCGTAAACTACTATTTGCCGGCGCGTTGTCATTGAAATGAATATGTGGTTCATTAATTCTCGAGTTTTTCATGAGCTACATTTACATTTTTATCATTTCGTGGAAAGAAGTCATTAATTAAAATTACATACATACATATATGCATGTGTATATGCATAAGTCTATATAATGTATTTTTCGTACTTGAACTGTAAATAATTAACTAGAAATTTACATAGGGATACATATGTATGTATGTAGATCACTGATTTGAGCACTGAAACTATTTCATACTCAGTCGTATCTTAGTAAGAATTGTCATAAAAATGGTATAATTTGTTGACATAACGAAAAGAAGTAATATATTGTACAGCGTGGGCCCGAATAACTGTCGCACTTTTTCGAAGAAAAGTTGTGTGCGCGTAAGTGTACAGAATTTTGTTAACGTTACATTTTTGTGTTTCTTATTTTATTGTGAAATTAATTGAGTACTTTTTTGACCTGATCAGTACTTCTTAAAGTTTGTGAGTGATGGAAGCAAAAAGAGACTTAGTGCAAAAATTACATTTGCAAGGCAAAACGACAGGCGAAATTGTTAAATTGCTGAAAGACATTGATGTAAACCGGAGATTTGTCCAACGCACTGTGGCTCGATTTAAGAGAACTGGAAGTGTTAAAATATCTAAAAAATCTGGACGAAAAAGAAGTATAAGAACACCTGAGCTGGTAAAGAATGTGCGTGAAAGGATAAGGCGAAATTGTGCTAGATCAGCTCGAAATCTATCCAAAGAGCTGAAGGTGAGCCGGAAAACCATCCGAAATGTTTTAAAAGAGGACTTGGGACATAAACCTTACAAAAGGAAGAGGATTCATGGCCTTACGAAGCGTCAGAAGAAAATGCGACGGGAAAGAAGTGGTTTATTGCTTCAGCGGCATGCAAGTTGCAATATTGTGTTCTCTGATGAAAAACTATTCATATTGCAAAAAAGTCACAATCCCCAGAATGATCGCGTGTATGCAAGAAGTATGCAGGATATCCCAACAGATAAATTAGCCGTTCAGAGATATCAAAACACAACATCTGTCATGGTATGGGGGGCCTTATCCAAAAAAGGCAAGCTCCCGCTCCTTTTTATTGAGAAAGGTGTCAAAATCAATGCACAATATTATTTGGATGAAGTGCTTGTCAATCATTTTTACCCTCATGCATCTGAGCTCTTCGGCAACGAACCATATTGCTTCCAGCAAGACTCTGCTCCGGCTCATGAAGCAAGAATTGTTCAGCGCTGGTGCAAGGATAATTTGCCATGTTTTATTCCGATTGATGAATGGGCTCCATCTCTTCCGGATATGAATCCATTGGATTTCAGTATATGGGGATACATGCTTGACAAATTGAAAAATTTGAAAAACATAAGATTGGATCAATTCAAGCGTCTTTTAATCAAAATTTGGGACGAAATTCCAGACGAAGTGGTGCATGCCGCCTGCAATAGTTTTCAGAAACGTTTGAAGCTGGTAAAAAAAATAAAAGGTGAACGATTTGAACTTAAGCAGTCCTAATGTAAGCCAACAGTCTTTATAATAAATAAAATTGTTTTATTGCTCAAAATATCAAAAAATAAACTTTTTCTACAAAAAATAAAGTGCGACAGTTATTTGGGCCCACCCTGTATGTACTATACTATATCCAATAGACTTATAGCATATGTACATATGTGTATGTGTGTATGTCATCGTTATGACCACTTACCGACCCAAACAAGATTAAATCACCAAAGTACAGCGCTACTGTTAGTTTTACGACTCCACTATGTTTCTAGTCTTATGTCGACGCAAAATAAACGGATATCCATTTCGAAGTTCCCTACTTTTTTAAAGAAAAAACATAGAAACTTCAAATTTAATGAAAATTTTTTTCTCCACGGCCTGAATCGAAGCGGGATTTCCCGCATAGACTTTAAATTTTACATAAGCCCACAGGAGAAAGTCTAACGGTGTAATATCACACGATCTTGTTAGCCAATCGACCGGCGCAATACGTGAAATTATCTGCTTAACGAAGTGTTTTCTCAATAAATCTATTGATTTATGCGATGTGTGGGAAGTGGCGCCGTCTTGTTGTATCCAAATATCGTCGAGATCGCGAGCTTCAATTTCAGGCATCAAATAGTCAGTTATTATGTCACGATAATGATTGTCATTGACAGTTACGTTTTCACCGGCACTATTTTTGAAGAAATGTGAACCGATGTTTCCACCGGCCCACAAACCACACCAAACCATTATTTTTTCTTGATGAATTGTCAGCTCTTGAATCCTTCCTGGTTGCTCTTCGTCCCAAAGGCGGCAATTTTGCTTGTTTACATACCCATTGAGCCAAGACGGGGTCTCAACGCTGAACAAAATTTTACTGGAAAACGTCGGATCCTCTTGGAACTTTTCAAGAGCCCATAGAGAAAAGAGATATCAGCCTAACTACAACTCTTTTTATAAATATCAATACCTTAGTTTGCTTTTTTTTGCTTACATATTCCATACTAAAATATATATACTCTCTGTCAATATTAAATATACAAAACTATTATATACAAATTATATAAACTTCAGAACCCACATTCAGAAAAAAATTAATATTCATACCAACAGTAAGACCTTAAAAGAATAATTTATCTCTTCCTTTCATTTCAAATTCCCTCACTCGCTCTAACTCACGTTGCATTTTCCTTTATTGATTTACATTTCTCTGCTATGCACTTAATGTAATCAGCAAATTAAAAAAGCAAAAAGCAAAACAATTTGATAAATAAACTAATTAAAAATTCTGCCATTAAAAATCTTATTAAATTTAATTATTTACCCATGGATTCAGCCATTAACGTTGCACGACAACTTTGCAGCAGTTGCAAACTTGTTGTTGGCGCACATGCATGCGCCCAGCCAACCACCCACCAATCCACTCATCCAGCAATCCAGCAATCTGGCAAGCGAGCAGCAGCCAACCAACTTTTCGTAATATTGCACATATTACTTGAAGCAAATTTATTGCATACGAAAATTGCAATGACTCGCCATATACAACAACTAGAATATTCATATAAAACGCAACAACAAGTTTGTAACAGGAATGTACACCAAAAGGATGAATACTTGCTTGCTTTTAAGTTTACGGACAAAACAAAAATGTTAGTAGGAAAAGTGTTTCAGTTTCATCTGAAGAGAAAAAAGGACTTTAAAATGGAACAGAGCTTAACTTAGTTAAAAAAATCTTTCTATAATTGAATATGCTGAAATTATATAACATAGACTTTCAAATTACTTCTTAAGTTATCAATTATTACTCTCAGTATCAGAGAGTCTGAGGCAACTCAGCCCCAATTTCCAAAACAAAAGTTTTCTTAGTTCTAAGTAAGCAATTAATTCTGTCAGTACCAAAATAACTGTACCGATGTACTTTTGATTCTCACAAAATTCGTATGGTCTCTCGCTCTCTACTTTTTTCTTGTGCGAAAGATATCAAAATGCTCAAAAACTAGATTGTAAAGGAATACTTAATTGAAAAATTGTGCTTCAAGAACTTGACTATAGAACAGCTATCCTCACTTGGACTTGAAAACTTTCATATACTTAGCGAAGCAAATCTAACACTCTCCAAACACTAGGGGTATTCAGACCAGCGTTGTTAATTCGTTAGTCGCTATTCGGTAGTTTTTCACATGTAATTTGTTTTTGTAAAATTAACAAACTATCGTTCTACCGAGTAACGAACTATCCATCTGGCAAGCTTGATAATTGTTTCGTTACTCGGTAATATCACATCAGCTGTTCTCCTGCTCCTCTGTACATCAATTTAAAGTACTTACCAGTAATAAATTTGATCTGCTCCACATAATTTTCAATTAAATGACTGCCAATTTTTGATTTTGCACTTTGTTGAGGCATTTTTACTCTTTAATAAAATTGAATCAGCTGTTTCGGAATAAAATGTACCATACTGCAGAGGTGGAACAAAAAGTGTGTTCATAGTTAAGCCTTTTAACGAAGTATCAACTAACGAATTACCAAATTAACAGGCTTCGGTCTGAATACCCCTACTGACTTGCTGAATGAAGAGTTTCAATAGGCCCTAAGGATGAAAGCCTTAACATTAGCTAAGCTTGAGAGCATTTTAAATCATACAGCTTCAATATTTTCCTGATAAAATATCACATACCGCTCTATCTAAGTTTTCTCAGCTGTTTAGTAACTAATTATTGCTCTCAGTACCAGAAAAACACGAAGTTAAAAGTGATAAGACCACTTTATGCTACCAAAAAACAAACCTTAATGCTTCTAGTCAAACAAATCGAATACTCACAAAATACCGACTTACTGAAGAAACAGTTTTAGGAGCCCCTAAAAAGAAGCCTTAACATTAATTAGTACTAGAAAAACCCAAAGTAGTAATTCATAGATTAATTTATAATATTATATCAAAAAAAAAATTGTCAAAGCTTCAGTGTTCCTAGTGTATCTTAGATCAATAGACACTGACTTACTGTAGAGTAGAAAAAGTCTGAGGAACCATAGTCGTTAACTCAATTTGAGTAAATTTAGAGTATTTTAAATTTGTTTTTTACTCTCAACATTGAAATAAATTCAAGAGGTTACGAAGTAATTGTGCTCTCAAAAGTACAACTAATCTCTTGCTCTCAATGTTTTTAGAAACTGAAACAAAATTGTTTGAGAATAATCTTATAAGATTGGTTTAAAAATTAAACTGTCGAAGCCTTTACCTTCTTCGAACTGTTTTTCATGGAACTACATATTCAAAGCTGAAAATACCTATGATAATGTATTACATCGCAGAAAAAATCTTTTAAACCAAGTTCCATGCGCTTAGAGCCATTATTTATAATAATTTCTATAAAATACTTAAAAAAAATTGCGAAAAATTTCTCAAAATATTCAACATTTACGAACATTTTCGCTTGTGCGTCACGTGCGCACGAAGGACATAATAAAATTTCTCGTTTGTTATGCTGCAAAATTAACATTAATAAAATCAGAAACTTCACTTGATGTGAAGCTTTTAAAAAATCAACTAAAGCGCAAATAACATTATCGAGCTTAACATTCAGGTTGACATGTGAATACATGAAGAAGAGTGCGCGCAGTGAGAGAGTGAGTGAAAGTAAAGGATGACGTAAGACAAGGCAAACGAAAAGGAGTGGGATAAGACAGAGAGATGTTATACAATATGATGTAAGTGAGTTTGGGGGCGAAGGTGTGTTTAAAATACATAAATATACAAGCCAAGACTTTATATATATTATATGAAGCAAAGAGTGTCATATTATTGGAAAACAAATGTAAATAAGTAAATTAAAATTATGATTATATAAAATATGTATGCTATTGACAGGGTCGGACATTAATTTAAATTAAATTCAAATAAAATATTATTTTACAATATCCGCTCAGTCCTTTGTTTAAGGATAATTGGTAAAGCTCTGGCATTTCTATGATAATTCATGCATCATCATTCACAATCGTCTCAAATGTCTCTCACGTGTACAGAAAATAATTAATTAGAATTTTGTTTATGCAAAACCATAAATATTTCATATATTTTTTTCAAATTAATCAACAAATTTGCTTTGCGAAGGAAAATTTATTCTCACATGCTTGCGAAATTTCAATTAATATAATGTTTGTTATGCTAAGCAGTTAATACAATGCTAAATATATACGAAAGCCATAAATTCACAAGTAAATATTTACGAATTACTGATAAAAACTAATTTGTAGCTTTTATACAGACAGACAGTGCAGTGTTTAGTTTCCCCGAAACAAATTTGCGCTCAATGAATTATTGTAATTTCAACAGTAAATAATAGTTATTTGCACAGATTGTCTTACTTACTAAGTTGCTTACAAGTGCTAATTAAAAGAAGATATACATATATACATATATTTGTATGTGTAGCAAGCAAATGCAATGCAGATTCTGTGTTTGCTTGAGTGAAAATGCTGATTGTGCTCGGACATTAATTTAGGCGACAAACAATAGATTTGCAATGAAATAATCTTATGGCAGGCATATATTTGTGGCTACAAACTAAAGTGGCTTAAGTCGACACAAGATAACGCAAATAATTTCAATTATGCCAAGAAACTCTTTGAGGATTCGACATTATCTTTCAACTTGCAGACAATTTTTAATCTTCATTTTAGCTTTATTTTAAATAATGTTTATAAAAGCACACGTATTTTCACTAAGCAGCAAAATATCAAACTTAGCATGAATGGACTTAAGCTATTTTGTCTTAATGTCACATATATTTGTATATGTATGATATATATGCTTAGTAGATTTTATTATGTGTGTGTTTCTATTGTTATTATATAATATTACACACATAAATATAGCCATATATTTAATTTATGCGCTCGTAAGCACGTAACTCAATATACGTTTGTGTATGTATTTATGCACAGCACTGTCTTCAACAATAGTCGCCTAATTGCATGCTATGTACAATCTAATTTCGCTACACATATCAAATTAGTATAAGTTTAATTAAATAGCAACAACAAAATAGCTTTTATTGCCGCATTGAAGACATGCAGTTGTGGACCACTCGCGGCCTGTAAAGCACTGGAAAGTACTGAAAATCAACAAGAAAATATTTGCAGTCTTGCAATACAAATTTATAGTAATTTATTTTGCGAAAATGGAAATAATATTAATTAAAATTTTAAATAATAAAAATAGCACTAAAAATAATAATTTAATTTAATTTAATTTAATTTAGTAATTAAGGAGATAAATTTAGCAAATATCTATAACTTTAATTTGAACTTTATATATTTTATATATCTGACTTGGATACTAGTGGTTACTTTTAGAGTGAAGCAGAAATTTTTGGGTTAGATTTGTTGAGAGTGAATTTAAAAATTATTTTACACCAAAAATCATACATAAAAATTTATTTCCAAATATTTCAATGTAATATATGACTAAAACATAGGTCTAAAAATACAAAATTATTTAATAATCTTCGTTAACGCTACCAACTTAACTTCCAATTTGTTAATATACTGTTTACACAGCCACTAATTGAGTCAATTAGCATATATCTTAACCACTATTGCTGAAGTTATCTTCATCAGCGCTTGGCATATTCAAACTTCATTAATTGAGTCAATTTAAAACAATTAGTAAATTGTCAACACAAAAGTATAAAGAAAAATTAGTTAATTGACTCAATTAAACGACAATCTTAGCCAACCAGAGCCACTGTTGCAGTAGCAGCCTCCATCGCACTTCGCCTATCCGAACTAAAGTCAATTAGTACATTGTGCATTATTTAATTGACTCAATTAAGCAACCAACTCAACTATCCATAACCACTGATACTTTAGTAACCTTCATCAGCACTTCGTATACTCAAACATCATTAATTGAGTCAATTAGCAAATTGTTCACAAGCAAAGGTGTAAAGAAAAATTTGGTAATTAATTGAGTCAATTACCAAATTGTCCACACACAAAATTATGAAGTAAATTTAGTTCATTGACTCAATTAAGCGACCATCTCAGCCATCCAACCCCAATGTTGCTTTAGTAACCTCCGTTAACGCTTCCAACTTAACTTCCAGTTCTTAAATACACTGTTCAGACAACAACTAATTGAGTCAATTAGCAAATATCTTACGCATAACATTTCGGAAAAAAATCAAGCGACCATCTCAGCCAGCTATAACCACTGTTGCTTTGGCAACCTTCATTAGTACTTCGCCTATTCAAAGACCAATAAAAAACGCCTTTCATAATTAACTATTTGCCACACACAAAAACACGAACAAAATAAATGAAAAGTTAAATTTTCTATTTAAATAATTTCTACAATCTTTCAACTGTACTTAAATGTATGTGTGGCGTACGAATTCTTACATTCTCATGCCACCGCTGGCTGACGGAAGTGGTTGTCCAACTCAATTTACTCGTGTAACAGCGCACCAACACTAACAAACTTGTGCTTGTTAGCACACTGTATGCTTGCTGCTTTTACTGTATTTGTTGTACTGGTTGTTGTTGTTGTTATTGTAGTGGTTCTTGTTGTTTTTGCTGTTGATGCTGGAGGACGTGCAGGCAATTAAAAAGTTTTACGATAAGTACACTTGAAAGGATTTACAAAAAGTTCTGTAATTTATGTAGCACAAAAGATGCAACAACAAAAATAAAAAAATAAATAAAAAAAACTTTCATTAATATAAGGGCAATAAATAACTATGTGTATAAATACTTACATGTGTATGTAGGCATAGCTATGAGTGTATAGCGGTGGTCCCATGTCCAGCTTGTAGAACACTTTCTGTGTTTCTGTTGGTTTACCTTGAGCATATGCCAGATTTATTTTCGAAAAGTTTTCAAATAAAAATGTTACAAATTAAATAGTAAAATTCAAGTGCTATTTGGTAGTCAAAGCAACATTATATATAATTGCAATGACAAATTTCTCAGCTTAAAGATAAATATAATGAAGAAAAAATATTTAAAAAAAATTGCATATAAAAAGAGAGATGAGAAGTGAGTGTATTTGTAAGAACAAAACAGTATATTTTTATAATATTTTTATTTTTTTTTTTTTTTTGTTTGTTTTTGAGTTTTAGTTTATTTTAAGTATAAAAATATTCTTCCCCTTCAGACAAGCTTTTTCGATGGCTCTTCTGGAAATAAGTATTGGGTTCAAGTGAACACAAACTTTTTCAAAATGAAACACCCATTATTAAATAAAACATTAAATGCTGTAACTAAGCACTACTTTTATTTATTTATATAATAAAATTCCTTATAAAAAAATTCCTCTAAGAAAATCCACAAAAATCATGTTTTCTCTGTCTTACAAGTGGTTATAACCCCTCAGCACTACAGTAAATATCAATTCAAGTCATTAGTAAGCTTTCCTACCGTAAAATTAAATTTTATTGTCCACTTGTCCGATTGCATTAAATAAAATTAAAATACAAATACAATTAACTACGACACAACAACAACTCCAAGGCGCTCACTGAGCTTATAATTATTTCGAATTTACCTCAATTTATCTGCCGTGTTGAATTCAACTTTAATTGCGTCTACAATTGTTTCGTATTCATAAGCAAATACCATGAATGGTGCGCATATATACGATTGAGCGCCTGCAAGTATGCTATGCTTTTACATTTACAACGAAATATATTTGTATTTATTTAGTTGAATTGCATTTAAAAGGCTGCAAGGCATGTAAACAATTTCGTTAAATTAAGATAACTTGTGGAGCAGCAAGATGGAGACTGCTACAGCAACAACAACGAACGGTGTGTATGCAGCAAGCACGGACAGCGCAGCAAACATGCGTTTGTGTGTGAGTTTGTATATAAATACATAAAATTATCTTATACAAACAGACGTGTATTTGCTTGCTGCTGCCTACAGCGACCTCACGCACACATCGATACAGTTGTAAATGTCACGACATCAACTGCTTGAATGATAGTTAAATGGAAAATATATTTTTTTAAATTTTGTTGTTATTTAATTTTATTTTTTAAAGGAGTTACAATTACTATATACATATATACTTACATATATCTACAAATAAGTTATATTAAATATTTATTTAATATTGCTATACATACATATATAAATCAACACACTTTCGCTCTACTACACGGCGCTTTTTTAGATTTTTAAAACTTAATTAAATTTAAATATTTTTTAAAGAAATTTTGTATTTACATGTTACATTTGCACTAAAAATTGCATGACCACACACATACACATGCAAATATTTACACAGCTAACGATTCGTAGCCTATCCACAGGCGCTTTGTGTTCTAATTCACCCAGCGGCAATTTAAATATTTGTCTACTATTTCAAATATATATATACACATTTATATATTTACTTTCTGTTCAATAAATTGCATTTGCACTTTCGTTGACATAAAATACTCCATTGATGACAGTTCATTCATGCATTTTCTTGCATATTATTTTTTTATGTGCAATTCATTTACGATTTCCCTAATCATCTGCAAGTGTCTCGTAAAATGTTTGCAGACACTTTTATTTCACTTATGCTTGCATTTAATGTTAGGCGAAACATGTGCGCAGACAGTGTTGGACAAAATTATAGAGACGATTTAACAAAAAATATTAAAAATTTTTGTTGTATCGGAAATATTGCAGAAATAATAGTATTCCGCATAATAATTATTATAAGTTGTAATTTAAGGGTTAGATCAGTCTGGAGCCCTAAACAAAGGTCTAACTCTGAAAACTTATTCTGGCAGTTAGGAAGGGAGGCGGACTTCTTTTATGCAGGCTTTGTGAAACAGATATTTGAGTAAATAAAAAACAACTTCGAGACAAAATGGCGCGAACTGGGCGTTTCTGCGTAATTACCTGCTTCAAGAGGGCCTCTACGGGTCGAGTGACGTTGACTCTAGAAACTCGAGCCAAATAAAATATTTTAATTACAAATATGAATTTGTTTGTTTCACAACAATTTTTCACAAATTGGCCGATTTGTAAAAAAAAATTTAAAAATTTTAACAAAAAATTTGAGATAAATCTAAAAAAAAGTTATAAAAAAGGTTGCAATAATAACACAAAAATTTATATAATTTATTATATAATAGAAATTATGAAATTTCAAAGTGATATACACAAAATTCGCCGAGAACCCTTAAGGCCCGATTGGAGACATTTGAAGTTTCGAGAAAAAAATTTCGAAAATATAGCGTTTTCGAAAATAATTTCTATTTATGTATCTATTCTACATAAATTTAATTAAATTTTTAAAATCCTCAATAAACAATTTTTTTTCGATTTTAAAAATTGTGTATTTAAGAACTTAAAGTATATTAAAAAATAAAAAATAAAAAAAATCGATTATTTGAAAATGTTAACTGTGCATTACCCATTAAGCCAAAAAAAATCGATATTATGAAAATCAAAGACAGTTAGACCAAACAAAGTGTTAAAAGTACATCCGTTTCTATTTTTATAACCAACACTGCACATACTTGCGCTTACTAACTTTTGCTTTCGCAAAATACACCAATGTAGAAATCAAAAGTGTAGAAGAACGTCTCGCGGGAGAATACTAGATACTCCACGTTATACAATAAAAACTCTCTATTCTCCACTTTTTTCGCGCGCTGACCGCTAGCATGAGGCGCGACTATAAAGCAATTGACTGCAAGCTGTAAACAACGCTGTGTATTTGTATGTTACACTTCAATGGAGTTCTTGCTTGGCGGGCGCACACTGTCCCTCCCATTGCAATTCGGATTTTTAACACTTTTTTACAGCTTTTCTGAGCACCAGCAACTGACATTGCGCCTTTGCCGCACCTAATTGCAGTGACGTCCTTCCCTCGACAGCTGCAGTTTCATTCAGTCGCCTTTTGGGATTTTCGCCGCCAACACGCTTGTAATTTGACCGCACCGCCACCCCAGCGCAGCTGCACCCAGTGTTTTTTTCTCTATTTTGCATTTCGTTTTCTTCGATTGTTATTTTTTTGTTTTATACTTTTTTTTATTTTTACTGTTTTCCGCCTATTGTAGTGTGTATTTTACTTTGCATAAATCAAATAAATTTTTATGTGTATTTCTGCGCTGCAGCCGCACGCTGTTTCTCGTTGGGATAATTGAATACCTTACAAGGCAGCCGAGTGTTAGCCAGAGTCCAGCCGCCTGGCCGCCTAACCACCTCACTTTTATTGCTTTTACTGCTTTTATTGCTTTGCATGTTTGTTGCTATTGCTATTGCAACGTCTGCTGTTGCTGCTGCTGTTGACTCCAACTTCAACTCCACCTTTGCGCCCATATTGGGCTGGTTGTTGCTCATTTTTATGGGAATCTGCAAATTTAATGGCTTTCTTGGGTTTCTTTTCGGGATTTATGCCCATCCTTATGCTCTCGGTGTCGCCGCAGCGCAGTGTATTACCACTTATATATGTATATATGTATGTTAATATGTGTGTTTATTCAAGTGCTTAGGTATTGTGTAATCTTATGTGTGGGGGTGCATGTGTTTGTGTTCTTCCTGTGCTTTGAATTGGCACTTGTATGCCATTTTAATAGCATTTATTTCACTTTCATTACTATTTTTCATTGCCCAGACAGTCGGGCTGAGTGTCGTGTGAACCCAACGAGCAAGCTGTTTTGCTTACTATACATACATATGTAACCTTATATGTTTAATATAAATATATATTATCGCTTCATTACTGCCAAGTTTTTGCTTGATTTGAATTTAAAAGCTAAAATTTGTCACCGAAAGCAAGACCAAGCGGGGTTTCGATTTCCAATATTCACAAAATACTCTGTGAGTGAGATTATTCGTTGCCTCACGAATATCGGCCTTTAGCTAACATAACTTAATCTGAACAAAACTAGCTAAATATTAATCAGTTTACTTCATTAAAATAAGAGAATTTTCGAATTATTTTCTTGTCAAAAAAATTCCACGAATGGTTTTAGCCTTCATTGCTGATTTTTATATTCAAAAATTTTTTCGTTCAAAAAACCACTTTATTTTCTGGTTTTATGATTATACCAATTTATCAAGCGACTTGCTTCGTCTTGCAAAGTCTGCTCAACTTAGTTTAATATGATTTATTTCACATTGACATATTATTAAAACATTGCAGTTTCAAACTACATTTTTGCTAATAAAATAAATTGCAAGTAATTAAGTTTAATTACTTTTAACACTTTGCAATTTAATAACATTAATTAATATGTAAATTACATAAATTTTAATTAATAACTAATTAGCCAAACAAGTTTCTTTTGACATTGCAATAAAAGCGGCGATAAATCTTTGCAGTTAGTTATGAATTTAAAAGTGCAACAACAAAACAAGAAAAGCTTGTGCTTAAAATTCTTAATAAATACTGAAAATAAATGTAATTAAATGAAATCAAAAATTGTCTTTGCACAAAAAGACCCGTTCAACTCTTCTATTCAAGTATTCTTACAAGTATTGTTAAGTAATACATACAAATAATTCAAATAAATCAAAAATTCCTTTCTACAAAATGTCACTTAATTTTAATTTAATGCAATTAAAATAAAAACTAATCTCAAACTTCTGAAAATACATATACATATTTTCAAAGGCTAAAAATTTTGTCTTTCTGTGAAATTTATTATTTTTGCTTGTATATACATACATACATATGTATGTACATATCGTCTACTAAAATGCAAAAGAACGCATCATCAAAAAATCGAAGTTGAGTTTTTTCATGACATATGATTCACAATATTATATTACATATATATATCATAAAATTTTCGACTTCCGCTGAGAGATATAGCCATTATATAACCAATAAATAACCACTATATAACCAGTATGTAACCACTAAAATAACCAATACATAACTCTTTTATAACCATTTTATAACTACAACTGATTTTTTCAATATCAATGCTGTCTATAACATCGTTTTTCCTTCATCTGTAAACTTATGAAAAGTGATGTTATCTTATTTTGCATTTTAGGTAGCGATATATACTGTATACACATATATTTATTGGCGAAAGTATTTGAGTTCCATCTAAATATGCAAATATTCTCACAAGAAAACGATTTCCATTTGCGCAATTAGCAAAAACTGCGCCACACATAACAAACTTTCTGCACAACTAACCAACTATTATATGTACATATGTATTTACATACATATGTACATATGTGTCCATCCTTAGTTGTGTATGCTTATATGTATGTATGTATAGGTAGATGTGAGCATATTTGTCGACCACAAGCAATTAAGCTTTACTTCAACTGTAATTGCCAGCGCTGCAGGATATTAGCTCACCAACACAAGCCGATTTTGGCACATAAACCCACACAATACACACATACAACTTGCAAACACACATTTACATATACATATGTGTATATGTAAGTATGTATGGCTATTATTGCTTTTTCTACTTCATGCTAGCCGCAATAATATGCAGCACCTGCCAACGATGTTGCAATGTGGCAGCTGAGATGTATACCATAGATTTGTTGTTGTTGTTGCTGTTTTTTTTTCGTTCTTTGCTCATACACACACCAAGCAGCTAACTAACTAACTATGATGGTAATATAAAGAGCATACTTACATATCAACTTTTGTTGTTGCTGTTGTTGTCGTTGTTGTAGTAAATGTGTTTGTGCAGCGTCTGCTGTCGTTTTCATCTTGAAATATTAAACACCATAAAATACCGTCATAAATTTGCATTTACGCCAAATGTATTAACGTTCGTCAGGCGGCGGGGAGAGGGTGTAGCTGTTGTTGGTGGTGGTGGAGGCGCAGTTGGCGTTCTGGGCACTCCTACAATCTAATTCAGCAACGCATTTTCTTATTATACGTTGCTTGCTGACTATACAAGCACTTACTAGAAACAAATGTGCATGTGTGTGTTACATAAAAGTGTATATATATGCCAATATAAATGTATATAAGTAAATTACAGCCAAGCAGCAATTAAGCAACATAAATAATTATGCAGAAAAATATAAAATTAAACTGACTCTCCAATTTGATCACTCATGTATGGGCTGCATACAATTACCGGCGAGTTTTGGCTCTATTACTGTAGTCTTCTAGTTGTAAGTACATGCTTATGTCTGTTTGTAAATCTAGCTGTTGTAATGTTGTAGAGGCCATATAACTTATTTATAACCTCACTTTATTGCTCTTTCCATCCATAAATCTTTCGGCAGCAGCTGTAAATGCTGCACTTGACTGCTATTTGCGTGGCTTTAGTTTATTTGCAGCATTTTACTACACTGGTGCGTCCTTTTAGCGACCCTTGTTGCTTTCTTCAATTGTTTCGCAAAACAAAAGACGCTTTTTATATCAAAGAAACCTTCTAAATCAACATTCAGTTCCCAGTTTTTAATTTCAATGGAAAAATTAGAAAATTGCCAAATAATTTAATTATGATTTTATAGAATTTTTTTGCATCAAGAACTCAAAAACAAATTTGTAAGGTCACTCTAACTCTTACCTTCGTCAGTCTTCGGCAAAAGCCAACAACAATACAAATTTATATGTTTTCATATGTTTTAATTTCTAATTTTGGGTAGCAGAACTTAGTATCGACTATAAATAACCGAAAAATTGTACACAAATTTTCCTATACCAGTAAAGGAGTTGCCACATGTACATACATAAAACACTTAATTAAAAAGTGCAAATAAAAATTTAACAAATATTAAAAACTTGGTTATAACTAACGGTTAAATGTTAAAGATGCATATAAAATTACACGACGTTGCCACTTAATTTTGAATACAAAAAAATTATTAATAGAAATTTACATATTAATTTTGACGAAAATTAAACTTTGAAGTTAATTATTGATTTTTTTATTAAAAAAAAAAGATATTAAATTAATTTTTTAATTTATTTAAAATTCGTTTTTAATTTAATTAATTTAAATTCCTTTTTCTAATTTCTTTAAATTCAATTACAATTTTTTTTTTAATTATTTTAAATTGAAATTAATTCCTTGTTTAAATTTAATTAATATTCGTTTTTTAATTTAATTAATTTATATTTCTTTTTCTATTTTTTTTATATATTAAACTTCTTTTTTAATTTTTTTCTAATTTAATTAAATTAATTTTCTTTAATATTTAATCAAATTTCTTTTTTAATTTTTTTAAATTTAATTAAATTAAATTAAATTTTTAAATTTAATTAAATTCCTTTTTTTATTTTTTTTTTAATTTTTTTAAATTCAATTAATTTTTTTTATTTAATTAAATTTCTTTTTTATTTTATTTTTTTTATTTAGATTTAACTAATTGTTTTCCATTTTACATTCGAAAAGAAATTTTTCATAATCATAAAATATTGCCACCTAATTTTAAAAATAATAATTGTTAAAAATTTTCAACTATTTTTAAAAGTTAATTAGTAAAGTTTTATTAATAAAAAAGTTGATAATTTTTTTTATTAATTTATATTTCATAAGAAGTTAGATATAGTCATATGACAGTTTTATTAAAAAAGGAAATTATTTATTAATAAAATTTAAAAAGTTTATTCAATTTTTTTTTTAGTTTTTTTAAAATAATATTCCGAAAGTATTTGGACAGAATTATTATATATGCTACTTTTTCATATATAATAATTCATATATAATAATGCTATTTTTCTCACTTTCTGTGCCATAGACGCTTTCACTCTAGCAATATACTTTTACATAAAAACTTCGAATTGTACAACAACAACATTTAATTAATTAAACCCACTAAACAAAAAAAATTATTCCTAGCACCCAAACGCACTGACTGGCTACAAAATATACCGTCTATTTTACTAAATAATTAAAATTTTTCCGCTGCCTCAGTTATTCATTGCTGCCTTTCCAGCATTATTCTATTTTTGTCGTGTCATTTGCATTTAATTGCAAATCGTTGAAATGCATTTTCAGCTAACCAGCCTAAGTTGGCCCGCTCACTGGAATATGGGATTAATTAATTTCAATTGGTGTGACGGCGCGTTAAATTTCTATATTAGCAATTAAAATTGCATGTGAAATGCTAAAATTGCCGTCTCGTTAGTAAAAGAAAAATTAATACAACAAAAAGTAGATAAATAATTTTAACAACAAAAATTTTGTTATAATAACTATATGTGTATGTGAGTTTTAGTGTTTTAGTGCGGCAAAAAGCTAGCAGTTTAGAATGGCTAATGCTAGCTGCTGTCGCATGAAGAATGCACACATTCCAGCAAATAAGTGGCTATGTGTGCATAGACCCACAAACGCATGCAAATTATATGGTCTATTTTGGTCTATTCATAGTTACACATACACATGCATGCGGTTGTATCGTTCAATTACATTTTAATTGCAATATTTAATTCATAAAATATGAAAATTACGTGTACAAAACTGGCATTATGGCGGTCAGCGTCGGCCAACGGCGGCGGGTTCACCGCAAGCCAATGCCGTAAAGGTCAATCAATTGCACCCACAAACATATGTGGTGGGGACACACCCATAAGAATACTTAACTGTACATATATTGCTATACATATATACATACATAGATGCATATACTACATGTATGTATGTATATGGTACATAATATATATAATATTTGTATATATGAAATGACAGCGTGTTTACAAAAAGTAATAATAAGTTTGTAAGTTCAAACCACCAGCGCCGCAAAAATAACAGCCAACAACAGTAATGACAGTTAAGCTGGAATTTATGGCATGCAATTTGTAAACGTATGCAATTTATCGGTCAACAACAACAGCAAACAAACAAACATATATTAACATCAACGCACTAACTACGTGCTTACTTATTTACATACATATACTATATAAATATGTGCGTATGTATATGAGCCTAACTAACTAGTATAGCGGCAAATGATGGTAAATAAATGTTTTGGTTTTACTTTTAGTACTTTAGCAATTATATTTGACATTTAGTTAATTTGAGATTTTAATAGCATATAAATTCGACGCAAATTGCCAAATTGTTGAGGTCAGAAGTAACAAGATCTTTCAGTTACAATTTACACACACATTAAATGTATTATTGGAAAAATGGATAAAAATATTAATTATTTTTTGCACTGTAATTATAATACCCTTCACGTGTGCCTTTCTTATAGCATAAAAGGGTACAGAAACAGCTTTGTTTCGATTTTGATCGATCAGTTTGTATGACAGCTATATGTTATAGTGGTACGATCTGTACGATTTCTTTGGAATTTGTAGCATAGCTTAGGAAAATAATTTGTACAAAATTTCGTGGTGATACCTTGTCAACTAAAAAAGTTTTTCATACAAAGACTTGTCTTTGATCTGTCAGTTTGTATGGCAGCTAAATGCTATAGTGATCCGATCTGAAAAATTTGTTGGTAAATTATAGCGTTGCTTTGGATAATAACTTTTTTTCAAATTTCGTAAAGATATCTTGTCAAATAAAAAAGTTTTTCTTACAAGGACCTGACTTTTAGCGGTCAGTTTGTATGGCAGCTATATGCTATAGTGGTTCGATCTAAATAATTTTTTGGGAGATTGTAGCGTTGCTTTAAAAAATAAGTTACACCAAATTTTGTGAATATATCTTGTCAATTAAAAAACTTTTCCATACAAGAACTTGAATTTGAACGCGTGGTTTATACGCTCAGTTCTGTATAGAAATACGATATCAGCGATTCCGACAAATGAGTAGAAGAAAAGGATGTTTTAAAATTTTTAGATTGATGTCTCAAAAACTTAGTATATACAGACGGACATGGCTAAATCGACTCATAACGCTCTTTATTTATATTTAAATATACCTTATAGGCTCTCCGAAGTTTCCTGCTGAGTATTAAAAAGCTCATGTCAAACTTAATATACCCCATTCAATGTACAAGAATTTGCTATAAACATATACAATACATCTGTCTTTATATATTATATATAGCAACTTAAAAAAATCCTCCTCAAAACTAACTAACAACAATTTTCACTCATTCTCTCTTGCAGGCACGTGGTCGCAAAGCTTCAACCGCCAAGTCGAATAAATTAAATGCCGCCAACGGTGCTGCTACCGCCACAGCAGCTACCACATCGCCACGTCAAGCCTCAGCGACTGTGACCGCCGCCGCCAATTCGGCGTTGAGTCCGTCAGCTCAAACGATAGCCACTGTTGTGCCACATCAATCGCCAAATACGAATAGCGGTCTACTGGGTGTCGGTGCGAATCAGCAACAACAACAGCAGCAATTGAATACATTGCAGCAACATCAACAACAACAACATTTGCAACATCAGCAGCAACACAGTCAACAGCAAGTGCAGTCTAACCAACAGTTGCAACAGCAGCAACAACATCAGCAACAGCAGCAGCAACACTCACTACACCAACAACAACAGCTGCCGCAACAACAGCAACAGCATCAACATCAGCATCAGCAACAACAGCAGCAACATCAGCTGCAACAGCATCAAATAACCGCACAAATACAAACCATGAAAGATCAACCGCAACAACCGATGGTGAGTGCATAATTGCATAATATTTTATGTAAAATATTTAAATCCGAAAATTGTGGGAAATGTAGTTTAACGTCAAAGAACGTAAAAATGCGTAAGAAATTTTAAATTGGTACTAGTTTGTGTATGCAGTCAATGGTTACTCGTTGTAGGTACCAAACATATGGAAGCGCATAAAAACGAAGTGGTTTCTTTGCCGATTATTGCTGTTTTCAAGTCAATAATAAAAATTAGCAACTAACAATTAGTGTACGCGAATACTTTTTTCGAATACCAAATACTTTTTAGTAACGATTATTCGAAAATAATATTTTTTAATAACCAATTGTATCAACTGAAATATATAGTATCGTGTATTCGATTTTCTTTTTTCATTGAATACCAATTACTTTTGAGTAACGATTAAACGAAAATAATTATTTTTTAACAGTAAATACTATCAACTAACAAACAAAATGAAGTGTATTCGAATAGCATTTTTTATTGAATACCAAATACTTTTGAGTAACGATTAATCGAAAATAATATTTTTTTAATAATCAATTGTATCAACTGAAATACATAACATCCTGTAAGCGAATAGGTTTTTTTGGATACCAAATACTTTTGAGTAACGATTATTCAAAAATAATATTTTTTTAATAATCAATACAACCAACTAAATAGTAACCAATATGCAAATATTTTTATAATTGAATACCAACTAATTTTGTGTAACCACTATTGCACCAAAAATATTTCTTACAAGAAATTATTAATTTTGTATAAAACATAAAAAAAAGAATTTTAGAGGTTATTCGACCTCGAGTATATTTTGACACTGGAAAAATGTAGTATTTTTACCACCTTTTTTTTAAGGGGCGTCTGCCTTATCATAATTACCACTCTTCTCAAAATAAAAAAACGTTGAGTCACATGTCGTATGAGTAATTTTTTTTTTTTGGAAATGCCCTGTGCCATACAATTTTTTTTTTTAGAAACTGCACTCTAAAGAACCTTTCTTTTTTCTTAGTAGTAAAAATTCTTCATAAAACTCTTCTAAATCTCTCAAATCTGTTGAGAAAAAATCTTCATTGGTTCAATTCTTTCATTTCAACCTGAAGATTAATTTGCAGGCAAGGCTGTAAGGCTGTCTTAAAAGCATTCGTATGCTTACATAGCAAGTAACACCAGCAAACTATTGGAAGCAATCTCTCCTTGCAAGTTTTTTATCTATTTACTTAGCACCCTTAATTATATTATACGCAAGCGTATTGATTTTCGAACAAATTCGCCGAGGCAACACTTTGAGATTGCTCCTAAAATGCTGGTGTATAAAATATCGAGCTTGAGTATACTACTTGCATCAATTTGCCTTTGATTTTGCTGCATTCTATTAATATCATTACATTTGCATTATCCTCAGCTCCCTAAAGAAATAGGAAAAACTATACAAAAACAGCGCCGAAAACTTTGCACAAATTATATTAAAAATCAAAGTTTCGTCAAAGTTTTATTGATGTTCTCTTTATACATATGTTTGCATATCTATATCTTTACACATGTGTAGTTATATGTTTGCGAGAAGAAATGCACATGCAACACACTTAAACAGCTGTTCGCGCCATAATTCACGCTCCATAGCCAAACTTTATAAATTTATATATGTATGTATGTATGTATACTTGCACATTTTCGAAAGTGTTTTGCAGTTGAAAGCATTGAAAAAGCTTTTTAACAAACGAAATTGAATTAAAAATTTGTTGCGAACAAAAGACGAAAAGCTGAAAAGAAAAAGCGTATAAATTGCGCAAGTTTTCCCGAATGCAACCTTGGTGAGTGCACTTTCAAGGAGCAAGCGTGCACCTGGTCGTCGAAGGCTTACACATAGGGCATATGCATTTATCATACATATATATGTATGTGTGAGCGTGTGGGCATAAATCATTATTTGTAACGGGGTCACTTGCCAATGATAAGACTTTGTCAGCCATAAATCGAATTTATTTATTAAAAAAAAGAACTGAAGATAGCTGACGTGTACTTTGCGCTGCGTCACACAAAAACGTATGTACGTGTACTATCGTCTGTCATGCGATTGCTTATAACCGTTAAGTTATGCAAATCAAGGCCACTATCGTAATTGCTTTGATTTAAGGTATTACCGTTATTTTCTTTTATGCGTGAACTGCGTGCTGATAAACAAAATGGCGCGTTCGCCACGTTTGCCGCATAATTTTACAATTCTTCAGAGTTTATATAAACGATTGTATACATATATGTATAATATATATAAAACATATATACTATATGATAAACATACATATACGAGTATACATACATCTGCGCATCGCCAGATAAAAGAAAAGACAATCAACTATTTAGAGTTTACTTCCATTATTAATTCGGTGTTGCCCTCAGTTGTAGCCCTCTATAATTTACCTTATCGCGATTTGAGTTTAAATGTAATTTAATGGCTTTACCTTGCCACCCACTTGCTTCCCACACAATTGGCACGTTTTCCATTTCTGTGGCAGTCCAAGAAATGTAAATAAATATAGACCTACACACCCCTATAGCGACACTGTAGGAAATGCGTATGCCAAGCTGAATACGACATTCTGTGTAGAGAAAAAGAAAACTGATTTTTTGGCTATATGCACCCGTACTAAATCCTCAGTTTTTGAGATATCAAACTGAATTTTCACACAGATAATTTTCTCACCAAGAAGCTGCTCATTTGTAGGAAACGCTGATATTGAAGCATTATAGCATATAGCTGCCATACAAACTAATCGATTTAAATCAAGGCCTTGTATGGACAACTTTTTTATTTAAATTGATATCATTTCGAAATTCAACATGGATTAGTTTCTAAGGTAGCGCCACAATCTCCGAATAAATTATTCAGATCAGCCTACTATAGCATATTGCTGCCATACAAACTTATCAATCAAAAACAAGTCGTTGTATGGAAAACTTTTTGATTTGACAAGATATCTTTTCCAAAATTGACATAGATTATTACTCAAGCCTAAGCTACAATCTCCAAAGAAATTGTTCAGATCGTCCCACTATAGCATATAGCTGTCATACAAACTGATAGATCAAAATCAAGCTTAGTATCTATTTATGCGCTTTTACGTTATAAAAAATTAACCTGTGTATAGTATTAAAGCTACGGTGCAGCTGAAGTTAACGTTTTTTCTTGTTTTTGCCTAATTTCTAAAAATAAAAATTGTTAAAATAGAAAAAAAAGCAATTTCCTATTAAACTTTTTACCTCCAACTCTGCCTAATGGGTTGTTACACTCACTTACACCAGCACATAAATATTTCCGCATACATATGTATGTATGCGAGCATAAAAAACACAAATTTCTCCCATGGGACAACCCCACCTGCGTATAGGGCGTTCTTCCGTTATTCCAACCCCAACATTTCACATTCAATTTCACCCTGCCCACCTTCCTCCCGCCAACAGTGTATTCAAGGGAGGTTTTCCATGTGTTTGTATAGCGTTTTATGCTAACTTATTTTCCCACTCTTCTTCTAAGCTTTCACATATTTCTTCTTCTTACTCTTGGCTGTGGTGTCACGAATTTTATCAGCACAATCGCGCATAGGCAATTGCGCACATTGCAATCAATTGCCGTTGTTCGACTTTACTTCAAATACACATGCAGCAGCCATAAAATGGAAAGTCATACATTTTTCTTTGACATTTTTATTATTTATGAAATGAAAAAGAAATTGTAAATAAGAAATTTTTAATCATTGTGGCTTAAAGTGGAAGTGGAAGCAACTTAAATTCGCATAATTCAAACTTTCACGCTTTTAGCACAAATCTTTAGCGTAAATTTTCAAAAAAGTTTCATCTTCGATTAAAAAATAGTTTAAAAAAAATATTCCAGTTTTTTTTTTTAATAGTGTGACGGTAGCTAAATAACTGCAATTTTCAAGTTTACACCCACACAGCAGCTCGCTCGTTGAGTGCAACATCATCATTCACAGAGGTGTCGACTAAATACAAATTCATAATTGTAGTAATTAATCATGGAATGAATAAATTTTTACAAGTACATTTGTTCAATGCAAATTGCATAAGAAACTTTATAGACAAGTATGCATATTTTTTGCACTTTAAGTTTCTAATTTATGACAAAAATATTTGCAAATAAATTTTCCTCCTTCCACTTATGAATTTATGTTTATTGATATGCAAATTTTTGATTACAAAAGTGGTTACTTTTGATTATACAAGCACATCTGCATAGAACCGCACATCGTACATATTCATTAGGGGAAACACATCTACATATATTTATAAAAGGAATAACCCATGTATCCTCGGGTAAAAAACAAATAAAAAATTAAATATTTTATTAGAATTTTTTATTGCTATAAACATGCACTATTAAGCAAGAAGTTCTGGAATTTTTGGAAAAAAATATTTTAAACTCGGGCCTTTCCGGTGACCCCTCGGAAAATAGATGCGCCCGCTTGGCAAGATAACTTCTTACAAGATCATCTAAAGCGAAAAATACGTGTTTTAGTTAAAACCTTAGAACTTGGGCGAAGGAAAAAATTGAAAAAACTGGAAAAACTGGCTATTTGATAGACATTTTTATAAAAAAATAAAAATTTCGCGACATTTTTTTTTTCAAATAGTTGTAATCGAAAAAAATGCTTCGTTCAAGTCTTTAAGGATTGTATCTTAGAGACCTGTGTAGAATTTGATGAAGATCGGTTGAGTACTTCTCGAGAAATCTTGCCAACCAACTTCAAAAATACAGTTTTGAAAAAAACTCATTTAAAGAGGGCATTTCTTGCTAGCCTCGAGCGCAGAAGTTCTTAAGGCCGTATATCCGATTTAAGACAATATTCTAGAAGTGTTGTAAAGATTGATAAGATAATAAAAAAATCGATGTTTTGATAATCGAAACCTATGTAACCCCTAAAGCTGCTGCGGAAAGACTTTTGTCCTTGAAAATTAGATACAGACTTAGTACACTTCATAAAGTATTATTGGAGTTTTTTCATACTAATCAGGTTAAAACTTTTACACCAAAGCAAAAAACAGAAACCTGATACTCAGCCCGTGCGAAATTTGAAAAGTTTCCCTTCTTAATGCGCACTTTCTGAAATAACTATTTTTCTATTTTCTGTTAAGTGTTTTTATGGTATATGTGTGCACTAAGATTGCACATTTTATTGATAATATAGATGAATTAATGAACATTTAATTAATTTATGACAAGACAAATTATTATTGCTATTTTATTTGAGTAGGTTGATTGTAAAGAACCCATATATTTTCTATAAATTATAGTGCTGATTTGCTTGTAAAATATATAGCCCTATAGAATTTATTTCCCAAGATATCCGTAACGTGACGTTTTTTTTTGTTGCGCTAAACAGATATTAAAAATGATAATGAAATTTTTAGTCTTTTTTTCAATTACAATTAGTTCTGAGAGAATAAAGCAAAGTTTCAAACCTCAAAGCAAAGACAAGCACCTATAATATCCTTAACAATATTGTCTTATAAAACAGAGAGTATACTCTCTATATAAAAGTAAATGAATTGAAAGTCATATTTTTAATACTTTTAACTAAAAATTGAAATTAATCGCATATATTATATACGGAGGAAATAATACAAATCACGTTCATGTGACAAGCCCACCAAGACTTAAGTTTAGCGAAGATAAGCAGCTTTGATTTCGCAAGGACTTATTTTTTTAGCTTATTTTTTAGTTATATTATATTATAATATGTAATCGGTGAATAAACCCAAACAATTTTATGAGTTTTTCCAATAAAACTTATGTGTCTAATCGGTGATTTAATTTTGCCTGTCAAATTTTTTTCTCGTACAACCTGTGAAAATAACTTTTGAGCTTTCACTTTACTAGAAATCCATAACATTAATTTACTAAATTCTTATTTTTAGTAAAATTCAACCACATAATATCTACCAATTTTTGTATTTCATACATATCCAGTCAGTAAAAATTAAATTTTTCCTTCTTATGGAATTTCGATTTTCATAAAAGTCCCCATTAAAAGCTGAAATTACTCATAAAGCTTATCATCTGCTCACTACATCCGCCAGCAGTCAGCATATTTCATATATTTTATTTATGAAGAAAGCTTTTTCGCCTAAATAGATATTTGCTTACATACTGTGTATGCATACATACATAAAATATTATAAATATGTATGTATGTATATAAATATATTTATATACATATATATGTCTATATATTAACTTCTGATATGCATGGAGTTTAGGACATTTTCGTGGTTGATAATGTTGGCGGTCGCTTCTACTTTTCATGGCACACCGGTGTACCATCAACACGGCTATTATCGTAGTCATATTTTAGCATTTTTCTACTGCTATCAAGAGTTATGTTGCAAGTGCCGTTAGATGCACACATATGTTTGCAGGTATTTATAAGAGAGTGCCCTTTTTTTGGCATTTAGCTTTCATACCTTACTTCGGATGTATTCAACCACATTAGAAGGTGTGAGAAATTATTTATGTATGTATGTATATGCCTAAAGCCCCGAAGTAATATTTCATACATACATACATGTATGATCATATACTTATGTACGTAAAGGACATTATTTACCACTATCCACACATAAACATATTCTGATAAGAAAAAATTCTGCACAAAAATTTTTGTCCTTCATTTGTCCACATTTAAAGCGGCAAAATGTTGCTGCTATTCATGTCGTTTTTCTATCAAGCGATTTTGTCATACATACTTACTTTATTCATACATATTTATTATACCACATATATTTATGTATTTTAACACTACGACATGATAAATATACGCCTACAAAAGTTGTGTATAAATGTTTATATATGTATATATGTACATGTATTCATTCCCGACTTTTCATTCATAAATCGGCAATTTGTTTGTTTGCTCTATTTATTTTTATTCCAATATCATGTACAAATGTGCAAATGAATTTCGCAAAGCAAAGCAAAAAAAGGCAAGAGAAACGCCTGCAAATTGAATGAAATGTTTTATTAACCCAAACCCAGGTGCAATTTTTCGCAACTAAAGTGAAAGTTGTTTTTACAGCGAAATGTGCAGAATTACGCAAAGTTTACCATAAGCACATACACGCTATATACATATGTACACACGTGAAATTAAAAAAAAATACTATAAAAATAACAAATACGAATGTTATACAATACATATATATAATATGTATACTCGTATGTATAGATACACCTACAAATGTAAATACTACGAATTGGGGGTTCTCACAAATCCTGTGGCTACAAACATTTTATACATAAATATGTATATGCAACGTACATATGTGCAAAAAATGTAGCAAATACACATTGTGTAATATATTTGTATCTTTGAGTTACAAAACAAAAGTACAAAAAAAAAGTTAAAAACAAAACAAACATTATTTGGCATTTATTTTTTGAAGATTATCTCTTTCAAATGTTGGCCGCGGCTACGTCTTAGAAGGTCCATCGGTTTGATTCAATTTTCGATGACTCGTTCGAGCATTTCGACTGGCGAACTGACGAAAGACACACGTGTTTTTCCAAGGTCTGAATCGAAGCGAGAGTGTCCGCATAGACTTTAAACTTTGCATATCCTCACAGGAAAAAGTCCAACGGTATGATATCACACGACCTTGGTGACCAATCGACCGGCCCAAAATGTGGAATTATCCGCTCACCAAAGTGTTCTCTCAATAAATCAATTGAATAATGCGATGTATGACAAGGGGCGGCGTCTTGTTGTACCCAAATGTCGCCGAGATCAAGAGCTTCAATTTCAGGCATCAAATAGTCGGTTATCATGGCCCGATAATGGTCGCCATTGACGATTACGTTCTCACCGGTATCATTTTTGAAGAAATATAGACAGATGATTCCACAGGCTCACAAACCACTTCAAACCGTAGTTTTTTCTGGATGAAATGTCAACTCTTGAATCTCTTCAGGTTGCTTTACCTCGCAAATGCGGAAATTTTATTTGTTTGTGTACTAATTGAGCCATAAATGTACCTCATCGCTGAACAAAATTGAGCTAGAAAACGTCGGATCTTCTTGAAATAGATCGAAGCGATATCGCTTGGGAAGGTCGAGTGGCTTCTTTTTTTTGAAGATTTTCAATTTAAGATCTCGAAGGAAAAGGCGCCAAGTCCTTTCATATATCAGTCTGAGTTGTTGCGAACGGCGCCGAATCGACTCTCCACGGTTTTCGTGTACACTCTCAGCTACGGCGTCTTCACTATGTGCTGAACCTGGTTTATTCAGTCGAATATTATACAATAATGAATGCTGCGTCTCAAGATGGGTGATGGGGCAGGGAATAGTATACTCAGGAAGCCGATTATGTTGGCCATAAGTTGAGCGAAGCGCGCAAAACACATTCTTTGCAGAAAGTGAATTTTGAAAACTGCCAAACAATACTGAACAAAACAAATATGACAGCTTGACTCAAGTCATGCGTGATCTGTAAAAGAAGGTTGTTGAAAAAAGTATCTCTACTTGGTTCACTCGATTTAGTATATAAAAGTAAACACTATAGTTTCTGGCAATAAAATATTAAGTAAAGTTATTAGACAATGAAGTACTAGCTCAGAAATCCAATAAGATTAAGCGCCTTAGTAACAGTGCTGTTCAGAATTCGCTTAATTTTCTGTATTCTACCAGATAAAAAAGTCGGTTGGTCACTTTTTGAATGGATGAATTAGATGCCAGTTGAAAGTGTTAAAAATCACCGATCTCTGCAAGCAATATTTTATTCCCATGGGTGCATATATGCGTGTTTTTTTATTTACCGTTGTCTTATTTTTTTTTCTGACATATGTACATAGTCAAATCAGGCATTTATTAGCATTACAATGAGATTTATTTAAATACCTCAACCAGGCGTTTGCTTTTAACTACCCTAACGTTCGCTAATGCGCAGGTAAACACGCACACACATACGCATTCATATGCATAAACTACATTTCCATCTTGCGCCATTATCAGTTCTTGGGTATGCCGCAGCGAATCACTTTAAAACTCACCCCCCGAAACGGAGGAAGTGTGTTGATTTTCGTGCAGATGCTTTAATTTTGGGAATTTATAACCTTTCAGAGCTGGCAGCAACCTTTAGCACCGCCTGGGGTAGCATTAACGAATGAAATATGATAGCTTAAATGTTTTAAAGAATGCTAAAATATTTATGTATTTATGTAGAATGTATGTGTATGTGTGTGTGCGTATTGAGCATTAGCAATTTTTATGGCCATTACTGGTTAAAAGCGGGCATATGTGGATATTAATGCTTTTTAACGGCATTATAACAAAAATATATATGTATATACGTGCATGTATGTATGTATGAAAGTTGAGTCCTTATGCAAATCATTATCACTTGCTTACCTTCAATTACATAAAACATTTATCAAATCATAACTAATAAAACTCCACCATCTGCTTTTTGTTTCTGTGTGTGTTTTTCAGGCGCCCATGGCCTTCTACCCCACATGGCAGGCTGATCCCTCACAGGGTTGGCAAAATCAATTTATCCAGCAAATTCCACAGAACACACCACCCATCACATCGCTCAACTCTTTGGATTTCCAAACGCAATCATATGCCTACCCATCAAATGGTTATGTGCAGACTGGGCTCGGATTTGATCCGAATTACGGACGTTCTCCGTATGGTGCTCCCGTACAGCGTTACGATTTCCAGAGTCAACAACTCTCGACTGCACCCATCAATCAGGTGGGACTGCAGGGTGTTGGCTTCAGTCCGGCCGCCGTTACATATGCCGGTCAGGTGTCGACAGCGCCAGCACCGCCATCCGTGGGTTTGCAACAGCAGCAACATTTGGGTGTGTCATCTGGTGATTTGAATAAGACGATGTCGGGAAACGACACGCCTGGATATCCGCGAGTGAGCAGCGTGCCGCCGCGCTCACTCAATTGTAACGGGTATTCAGGCGACTACAGCGGCTCAAGTCAACAACAGCAACAGACAACAACGAGCAACAACAGCTCAGCAGCTGCAGTAGCCGGCACCGCAATTGCCGGCAACAATGCGAACGCAACACCGCTAAATGGTGGTCAAACTACAGCAGCAGCGACAACGGCTGCCATTGATGCAACACCGATGCAACCGCCAAGCATCCCCAATGTGCCACAATCGCCAACGCGTAGTCTGATGCAACAACAGCAGCAGCAGCAACAGCAACAACCCCGCCATGTTTCTCAGTCACCGAATCATATTGCACAATCGCCCAACGGCAATATGCCATCGGCACAACAGACCTACGGCACCAACATTCCACCCTCGCAACATCACAATTCCATGCAGCAACAACAACAGCAGCAGCAGCAACAAGCGCAAGGCCACATTGCATCACCGCCACAAGCACAGCAACACCAACAGCAACAGCAGCAGCAGATGCAACAAGACTGGAATTGGAACAGTCAGTCACAACAGTCACCGGCGATTGGCGCCGCCAGTGATCCTTATCAGCAGGGTGAACGCGTTAATCTGAATACGCGTATAAAATCGATGATACTGCGGAAAAATGATCCCAAAGATCCGCTCTCAAATACCCCTACCGATCTGCATATGTCCAACAATCCCGCATCGCTCGGTGCCGGTTCCAACGCGTTGGGCACAAACCAACAAGCGCAGACCGGTCATTTTTTATCGTATAGCCACCATCTCCGCGGCGATTCAGTAATGAACGCCAATGGTACGACTGGTTCTAATGTGTCTGCAACACAAGCTGCACAACAACAACAGCAGCAGCAGCAACAACAGCAGCAAATGCAAGGCATTCAAACGTCCAATAGTTCGGGTTTGACACCCGGTCATGGCACATTAGCAGCCGAACCAATAGGAGGTGGTGGCGATCAAATATGGAAGCCACACCACACGAATTCGTTTAAGAAACCGGTGGCAAGTAGCTTCCCCACAGCCGAACATCATCATCAACAACAGCATACAACAATCAGTCATGGTGGACACACCACTATTGCACACACTGAAGTCCAACCGAAAAATCCAGTCGCAAGAGTAAAAGTCGTGCTGCGGCAGCGGAAGCAGCTGAACTCGATAAGAATAGCAATGATCCTGGTGGCGGACTCCATGGTCCACTACATGGCTCGCATAGTATAAAATCTTTGGATAAGACTGGCTACCCACCCTCACATGGCTATCCGCCACCACAACATCCTGACTACCACACGCCATATATCAAGACCGAACCCGGTCTCTTGCCTGCCCAACATACCAAAATGGAGGGTTACGAGCGTAACTATCAGAACTTCATACAATATGCCGACTTTTGCCAGAATGAAGTACAAGGCATGCCATCACAGCAGCAACACCACCAAAGTCAGCAGGATTATGCCAGTTATCATAACTCACCATACTATGGCGGCTCGAGCTCATTCCAACAAAGTTATCAGCAAAACTTTGTGCCCGGCTATCAACATTCGTCGGGCAGCATGGGTTATGGCAGTACGCACGGCATGCATCCGCATCACTCCAGTTCGCTTGGCCATTCCAGCCACATAAAAGCGTCCAACGGTCCACTAATGAAGTCCAGTAGTAGTTCCAGCTTACATCACCACAACAACCATCATTTGATGGATATTGACCGCAAACCGGATACCAATAGCATCATACCATTGCCCACAAACTATGAAAAAGACATACCAGCCCATGCGTATCCCATACCACCACATCGGTATCCACTAGGGCCAACGCCATCGCACTTGGGTCACACAATGATTGAGCCGAAAATCGAAGACTTGGGTGTGCTATCTCATAACACCAGTTATCCATTTATGGGTGAAGGTGGACCAGCTGCTATTAAAAATAGTTCTGGTTTTTCGTGTTGCCGACAAGGCGGCACACGCACACCCACCGCGGAACATCTTAAAGGCGGCACTTGTACGGGTATACAAACTAAGGATGAAATTATGGATGAGCCAATAGAAGAGCCTGAAGTAAATAACGGCGCAAAACCTAAGAAAAAGGGCGCAAAGCAGGAAGATAATGAAATTGTCGTTAAGCACGAGAAAATCAATCCAATGTTTGATACCTCAGATAGATTGGAAAAAGGCAACAAGACGGAGATACCAGAGTGTGAGTGCTTTCATTCCGACAAGAATCCACCCGAACCGGGTACATACTATACGCATCTCGGTGAGTCGTAATGTGCTGTCAAACAAGGGGACACAACTGAATACTTATACTTGCAACATTCCTTTCAGGTACTGCATCGACTTTGTCGGAACTGCGTAGAGAGTTCGAAGAACGTTGTCAAATTTCTGGTAGGCAGCTGCGTATAGAGAAGATTATTTACACGGGCAAGGAAGGTAAGACCACGCAAGGTTGTCCGTTGGCAAAATGGGTTATACGGCGCGCCGATCCAGAAGAAAAAATTTTAGTTGTTGTCAAGAAGCGGCCAGGCCACAGGTAACCCCAAACACCAGTAAAAGTTTATAATGTCCAAAATAACAAGATTGTTTCAACTAAATAGGTGCGGCGCTGCTTTCATCATCGTGTGCATGGTTGCTTGGGATGGCATGCCGCGTCTAGAAGCGGATAATGCTTACAAAAATCTAATACCAAAGCTTAATAAATTCGGACTTCCAACAACGCGTCGCTGTGCCACCAATGAAAGTCGCACCTGCGCATGTCAAGGTATGACGAGCTGTCTTTATACATTGCCAGAAGCGAATAAACATTTTGTATTACCTCCCTGTTATAGGTCTTGATCCAGAAACATCGGCTGCCTCGTATAGTTTTGGCTGCTCTTGGTCCATGTACTATAATGGCTGTAAGTATGCACGCTCGAAGACGGTGCGCAAATTCCGACTGTCCGTTAAGAGTGAAGAGTCGGCCATCGAAGACCACATGAATCTTTTGGCCACAGTGTTGGCACCACTCTTCAAACAAGTTTGCCCCCGTTCATATGACAATCAAACTAAGTACGAGAAGGAGGCAACAGACTGTCGTCTGGGGCTGGAAACTGGACGACCGTTCTCTGGCGTTACCGCTTGTCTAGACTTTTGTGCGCATGCACATAGAGATTTGCACAATATGCAGGACGGCTGTACAGTGCAAGTAGCGCTGCTGAAACCATCAAATCGCGATGGACGTCCACCCGACGATGAACAATTGCATGTGCTACCGTTATACACCATGGACACGACGGACGAATTCGAAAGCATGGAGGGGCAACGTGAGAAGCATCGCACCGGCGCGGTACAAGTGTTGGACAAGTGAGTGTAGTGTTGAGTTTTAATAGCAGCCCAGTGGCGCGTGCATCTCCACGTCGGAACATTCAATAATTCGTTATTTGAAATATTTACACTTTCAGATTTCCCTGTGAAGTACGTGTACGCTCCACACCGCTCATACCTTGTCGGCGACATGGCAAAAAGCGGAAAGAGGACGAAACCCCCACACCTGATGCCGAAGCGGCAGCCACTACGGCCGCCACAACGCCGACAACACCAACGCCTACTGCCACACCGCAACAGACGAACAATGCCGCTAACGCCAACAACAATAACGGAAACAATGGCACTGCTAACACGGCTAACAACAACACCAACACGACTGCAATGAACGGCAAGAAGGAAGGTGGCGGTAGCAATGGTAAATCAAAGTCGAAATCAAAAGCGGGGGCCGCAGTCAATACCGCAGCCACAACACCGTTATCAGCACCGCCATCGACACCGTCGCCGCGCTGTCAAACGCCAGTGACCAACAATCCCAGTCCGGCTGGCAGTGCTTTCACGACACCGCCAGTGAACAATAACAACAACCCACATATGAATACCGCTGTGAACAACGCGGTCGGAGGTAACCCACCTAATCAGCTCATGTCGTCCAATTCCAGTCTAATGAATATGGCGACTATGATAGATACCTTCACAGATGCGCAATTGCAATCCAATCAGATCTCAAGCACGGTGCTCGATTCGCCCTACTCGTATGACTACCAGACCGGTTCCTACATAGACTCACGCAACTACTACGGCAATTGGCCACCGCCGCATGCCACGCACGCTACACACGCAGTTGGCATGAGCACGGCACCAGGCGCCACCGCAGCACCGATGGCACCGCCGCAAGGCAACGTACATCATACCACCACCGCCGCACCGCTAACAACACATCACGACACGACCAATGCATATGGTAGCAACTACAATAATCTACCAACGGCTGGTAGTCAACAGCTAACGCAAGTGCATGACGTGCGCGGCGATGTGAAGAGCCGCGGCAGCGAGGAGAACCCCGACTCCACCACCATAGTGAATAATACTTTAGCTGAAAGTAAGTTGACCACACTCACTCCATTGACACCAATGACTAATCTAACACAACACCATCAACATCCACACCATCATTCTGCGCCCATCGAAGAAGGCTTTGTCAAACCAAAACCACCGGCAGACTATCAGTACACCCAGTACCCAAGCAACTATCAAATGTATCCGCCACCACATTCGGCCTACTCCGCCTACGACGCATACCAGAACATGAACTACAACTATGGTTATCATCAGGCCTACTCACCGTACAGCATGTATCCGCAGCAAACACCGCCGCACACGCCACCACCACCGTCACCGAACTGGAATATGTACGGTCATCACCAGAGCACCGCCTCCACGGCTGCGTACGCAACCACAGTACTACCGCCAAACGGTAGTACGCACCAGCACGCTTCGTTAGCCACCGCCATACCACAGGCACAAACGCAAATGCCGCTCTCCAATGGCAATCTGAAGAATACGTTATCCACACCAGTGGCGCAGATCACGCCAACACTTGACGCTCAACAGATGCAGCAAGTGCAAACGCAAGCGCCAGTACAGGCGCAAACGCAGCTGCCAATGGTGCAAGCACAGACTGTGCTGCCTGAACTCAACAACGGCAATGCGCAGTCGACGCCGTTAAACACGGAGCTTACGAACTCCAATCCGACGCTGATTGCGAATGCGAATGTAACCTCACCCATTGCCAATACCGCTGTGCCGACACCAATCACTGCTATCAGCAATGATAACAGCAACAACAGCACTAGCAATAGCAATGACAACGGCAGTCCAACAGCATTGAATGGCGCTGCAACCGACGCGGGCGCAAGCACATGCGGCACAAGTAGCAGTACCAACACAACAACAACGGCAACCACCACTACTGCCACAGCGGCGGTGGCAACCACCTCCAATCCAAACAAGTTGGAACCGATTGGCGAGGTAACGGAAATCAATGACAATTACGAAGCTTTCGGCGATCCACAAATGGGTGGTGTGGCCATTGCGCTCAATCACGGCAGTGTACTGATCGAGTGCGCCAAGCACGAGTTGCATGCCACAACGGCATTGCGCAACCCGAATCGACACGAGCCGACGCGCATGACACTCATATTCTATCAACATCGTAATTTGAATCGTGCGCGTCATGGTATTGACGAGTGGGAGGAGAAGATGCGTGTGAAGAAAATCAATACAGACCTCGATAATAAAGCCAAAGAAGAACGGGAAAAGCTGAAAAAAGAGCTTGAGGGTGGCGATGGCGAAGAAGACGAAGACAACGCTGAAGGCGCGCTCACAAATGGCACAGCACAAGGTGGCACAGGCGGCGGCGGCGCCAAGAAAGACGGTACGAACGCAACAAATAACGGTAATTGTGGTAGTGTGTCAACACCAATGGAGACGACAACGCTGGCAAATAGCGCAGTAACGGCACCGACAACAGTGAAGAGCAGCGGGAACGGCGGTTCGGCGAGCAAAAAGAAAAAGGATTCGGGTAAGAAGAATGCCAACTCAAATGCAAATGTGAACGAAATTGCTAATGAGAATTCTTCCGTTGAGCAGGCAAAAAGCGGGAAAGCGCCACTCCACGCGCCAACACTAACAACCACCTCATGGACGACCCTCTTTCCTATGCACCCGTGTGTGGTTACGGGACCCTACCAGGAGGGCAACACTAGTCCAACAGCGGCAGCAAACGTGCAACAACAGCAACAGGAATTGCAGCAGCAGCAATTGCAGCAAGAACAGCATAAGCAGCAATTGCAGCAACAGGAATTGCAGCAGCGGCAACAAATGCAGCAACAACAGCAACAGCAATTGCAGCAAGAACCGCTTAAGCTGCAATTGCAGCACGAGCAGCATAAGCAGCAATTGCAGCAGCAACAACTGCAGCAGCAGTTAATGTTACAACAACAACAACAACAGCAACACCAAATGCCAGCTTAAATTGGCGCCGTGTGTGCGTCAGCCTGTGTTGCCTTCGTTCAACTTGTGTATTAAGGTAGCTTTTGTTTTTGTTTTAAGCAGTTATGCTATAAATTACTTTTAAGCCGGCTTTTTGTTCTCTTTTCTTTTTGTCAGACGAACTGCTAACTGTTTTGCTCGTAATTTTTCATACAAACTTAATCTTAACACGTTGAGTGCCATATTTTTATTAATTTTTGACATCTGTGGGTAACTGTAACAAGCAAGAGGTAGCTGTAAAACAAAGAGAGTGACAATCTAGCCGTTGAAAAATATTTTTGAAATTATTCAGCTCATAACACACATACAAACATACTTTTACTTACTATTTGTTGTTCATACAACTGTTTACATAACGGAAGTTTGAGAAAATTTACCGTTGAATACAATAGTCTAAAGACAACAGATAGCGAGTGGCATGAGACATACAATTTTTATACAAAAATTATTATTAAGCCAATGCTGCAGTCAAAAACTACTCATACTTATAAAAAAATGGTTTTTCTGTGTTTTTAAAAGACAAAAAGTTAACTAAAATATTTTTTCTATTTGCTTTATAAAAACTTGCAACAAATTACACACACAGAACTAAGCGTTGAATATTAAGAATTTTATTTGCATAAATATTTTTACTAAAAGTGAGTGTTGAAATTTTCGCTGCAGCCAAGAAATGTATATATATTTCGAAAAAAAAATCATAAATTTGCGCAAACTAATTTAGCAGTCGTTAAATATAACGAAAACTAGCACAAAACTCAAATATTTTTGAATTATTGGAATTAAATAAACAATTCAAAAACAAAATTTTCACGCTCACAACAACTACAAACACACAAAACTACTAAAGTAAAATGAATACTCTACAAATTACTAAAATACTAAACTAGTTAAATCAAATACACATAGCAGCAGCAACAGCAGTATCAAAAACAACCACAACAACAACAACAAATCACCATAGTAATACTCTACTTATTTTCTTAAATTAGTCATACACGAAAGCAAGACTATAAATTTAGCAAAGAGTGAAAAGCATAAACAATTTGAAAACACACATACTAATAGCAGCATAATTATATACATACATGCATACATTCATACAGCAGTTTGGAGTGAAATAAATTTTTTATGCAAATAGCCGTCAAAACTCATTTAAATTACAAATGTAGCATACTTTTAAGTACATACATACATAAATACTAAGTGAAAAAGTCAACAAATTACAAATAAAAAAATTTACTGTTAGAAAACAAGAACATTGCCAAAAGTACAAAGAAAATAAAACCGTTTTTAATAGAAAAAAATACAAAATTAAAATAAAAATACAAAATTTCACTACTCAAGTACAGACATAGCGCATAAAAACAAACATGTAAGCAGCTTAAAACACACATACATAATTAATAAATCATACATTTTACGAAAAAGCTGACAAAAGGCAGTTTAAAGGCACAAAACAGTAAAAAAAATAATAAAACAATTAAACTAAAAAGTAAAAATTAATTAAAAAAGCAAACAATAAATTTTAAAAATATATAATTTTAGTATAGAAAATGTGTGAGTTCAGCTTGCGCTAAAATGTTTTGAGATTAAAAAAATTTTAAAATTTAAAAATTTTTTTAAACTATAAGTAAAGTCTGCGGTACACATTTTCATAAAAAATCGACAAAAATTTGGTAGTAAAAGCAAAAACCTTTAAGAAAATTGTTTATAAATATTTTTAAAGTAACTTGAATTAATAAACAAAACTCAAAAACAATATATTTTGCATTAAATTACATTTTTGTTACATTATTATTTATTTGCTCACGATTTTTTTTTTAAAAACTTTTCAAAAAATTGCGTAGATAAAAGTAAAATAAATTGTGTTAGAAATAGATGAAAAAATTCAAAACATTGCTGAATTTTTAAAACAAATTATTTGTAAAAATTTTCGAAATTAATTCAATTGTTGGTCAAAACTCAAAAATATATTTTGGTTCAAAATACATTATTAATAAATTTGTATTTTTCCAGAAAATTTTGATTTTTCTAAAAACTAGATGTTTTCAAAATTTCCAAATAAAATAAAAAGTAAAGTTTTTGGGAAAAATAGACAAAAAATTGTCAAAAAAAAATGTATTTGTATTTGATTATTTTAGCTTAATGCACTGAAAAATTTTAGAATTTCCAAAAATTTAGATTTTTTCAAAAATTTTCACAACCATGCATAAAATACTGCAGCACATTTTCGTAAAAATATACAAACAATTGGAAAGCAAAAAGTAATTTTAATTGTTAGTTGAAACCGAAAAAACAGGCATAATTTAGACAAAATAAATTTTTTTAAATTTGTATTTCTTTACTACGGCTTAGCTTGACTTTGAATTTTGACTAATTTCATTACTAATTTTTCATAAAATTCATGAACAATCTACATATTTTCGCACAAACACAAGTATTTTGCTGTTTTCAAAAGTATTTCAAATCCAAAAACAATTCAATTCGCACATAACCTAACATTAAATTTCAATTTTGCATAAAATTCATGAAAAATCTACATATTTTTGCATAAACACAAATATTTTGCGGCTTTCGAAAGTATTTCAAATTCAAAAACAATTTAAAGCACACCTAACCTAACATTATACCAGCAAAATACATTTAAAACAACAAAAGCAGCATACATATATGTAATTATCGTATAAAATGCATGGAAATCCAGCATATTTTTGAAAAATCTCAAACGTGAATTGGGTTTTATGCACAATGCTGTAAAAATGTATTTTTCGTTAGCGTTTTCTAAAGTATTCCAAATTCAAACCTAACCTAAAATTCAAGCACCAAAATACATTAAAAATAACAAAGGCGACAGCTGTATATGCTACATTAACTATTTCACGGCGCACTCAAAAAAATGAATTTTTGAAATTTTTTAATTTACAAGCAAAATTTTTTGATTTTAAAAATATATATTTTTTTTATTTGAAAAATATTTTTTTATTTTAAAAACAAATTTTATTAAAAAAATATATTTTAATGATGAAATTTATTTTTCTTATGCTAATACATCACTTTTAGCATACAGTATTTAACACTTTTCCACATTTGGAATTAAATAATGCAAAAGTTGAGCGCAAAATGCCATAAAAATTGCGCATATTCACACACACACACACACACATTTCAACACTTGCCAAAAATGATGAACAAAAAATCTAAAAGGTTTGTAAAAATATGTAAAAATTATTATAAAAAATATTATGAAATGTTTAAAAATTGTATTTTCACAAGAAAAAATAAATGAATAACCACAAAAATACTGAGCGTATATGTAAACGCGAAAAAGCAGAATACTGAAACACAAACACACATACATAATTAGTTTGTAGGCAGCGAAAGACATCAAAATAAGCAAAAGATTGAGCAAGAATATTTTAAATAAAACATAAATACTTATCAAAATGTATACATACATATACATAGACATAGGGAATGAGCGTGTTTTACGCAAGATTTAAGCGAAAATAAAATTGAAAATAAAAATTATAAAAAATTAAGATTTAGGCAAACACACACGTACATTTAAAACAAAGCAGTTAGTGGCATTAACGATTATTGTTTTCAATAATTATGAAATACATAAATGCAAAAAAATGCATGCGCGTATTTATCATTAAAAATATATATGGAAGACAAAAGTAAATAAAGTAAATAACAAAAATAAAATAAAAAATATTTTTATTACTTAAGTAATAAAAAAAAATTAGACTTAAACAAACAAGCGACAAGCACTAAGTTAGCGTGTATAAATATTTACGCTAAACATTTATATATTTCAGTTACTTGTATAATCATTTTTTATTTTTATTTTTAGTTATAAGATATTTAAAGAAATTTTTAAGTTTCTCTAACTAGTTGTAAGCAAAGCAAAATCAACACAAGACATTTTTGAAAGCAGAAGTTTGGATAAAAGAAAGAGATTTATTATTATAAATATTATGAATATTATAATTAAAGATATGATAGACATAAACGCAAGAAAATATATATTTATTTACGTAAAAGAAAGCGAAAACAAAAGCAGTGCAGTGGAAGACAGCAAAAATAATTACAATAAGACATTATTAGTATACAAGATATTGTACATTGTAGTTGTTTAGCATGAAAGCATGAAAGCAAGAAGATTAAAGGGTGCGCATTTTGAGCGAGTATGAAAAGAGAAGCAAAAATAAAGAATATTAAAATTATACCTAAGAAGAAGCGGAAGCAGAAGAGCGAAGGAAGCAACTAAACAAGAAATAAATAATAATAATAATAAAAATAAAATAAAAATAATAGTACACAGCAGGCAAAAAAGTTAAACTGAAATAAAAATTTAAGCTGCAAATGGCAATTGGACGTAAAAAATTGAACAAAAAAGACTCGAAACCAGCAAAGTATTAAGTACGTAATGAAGCATATGTAAATTGTATGATTATACACACACATGTATGCATATGTATATGTATATATATATTATATACATAAATATATATATATATATATTGGTTTTTACATAATTAGCAAGCCAAGCACGACGCAACATGTCTACAAATCAAAAATTAACATTAAATGCATAAATAAAAAATAAAACTCAAACATTTACATACATATATACAAACATATGTATATATTACATATACATGCTTGTGTAGCTATGAATGCAACACATATGTAATAAGAAAATACTAATAAAATGGAAATACAGTAATTTACATGCGTCAAAAGCGCTTAAGTCTAAAAAAATTAAAAATAAAACTACAACAACTACAACTACACAAAAATATATATGCATAAGTCATGTAACAACACATACAAATTAATAAATTAATTTCAATAATTAATGCATTAATTTCAATAATTAATTCATTAATTTCCTTAATTAAATTTATTAATTAAGCGCATAAAACCCAGCAACAACAAGAACAACAACAAATCGATCATACAAAATTACGCATAGCATATGTTTTGCATATATGCATAAGCTTCAATGCATACAAACATACATAAACACATCCATCCAAGCAATGTGTTTGCCACAGCAGCCATGCAACTAAAGCATTTCCTTCACACACACACACACTCATACATGCATACTAATCATACAAAGCGCGACCAAAACGCGTAACGTTCAAGACTTTGTTGTGCGTTGCGATAGAAAACAAAAAACAACAACAAAAATATAAACAAAATCAAAATAGTTTTACTGACTTATTCAAAGTATCTACTAAAATATAATTTTATTTATATATTATAACATTATTTTCATTACTAAATATTTTTTTTCTTCTTACTACAGTACTTGCATCATAAAGTGCATATGTTAGTTATGAGTTTTTATAAATTTGTATTAATTTAATTCAGCAACTTAAACGCGTTACTATTTATTAAAAAAATTAATAAAATAAAACAAAACAACAAAAAACAATGTTAATTGCATTTCTATTATTGTGTAGCTGTACTTTTCAATAATTAATTTTAATGTATAGTTACTAATTTTATTATTATTTTTTTGTCAATAAATTTTCAACACTTGCAACCGACGCTTCAGCTAGTTTTGTTGCTAACATAATTGCAAAAAAAAAAAAACAAATAATAATAATAATAGTAATATGTATGTGTAAGTGAAAAGTGAAACATGAGCGTAACAAATCCAAAAAGCAACAAAAATAATCACACAAAAATAAAAAACAAAATAAAAATGAAAACAAAGAAATTGCGCGCATGTGTCACTGCGATGTAATTCGTTGGCGAAAGATATTTGCAAGATTACGTTAAGATAATCTTAATTGTAAAACAAATGCACATAAATACATATATATTATATATATAAGCATAATATATATACGTACGAGTACATATACATACATACTATATACAAAATATACACACACACGGTATATTATGTTGCAAGCATGCGACAACATGCAACACTTTTCTAAGCTAAACATTTGCATTCATACATACTGTTTGCATAATTATAAATATTAATAATATATTACTATAATTATAATTATTACGATTATTATTATTATTATTATAATTATTATTACCTATTACTATTATATAAAATTTCTATTGGCCTATATTTCATTGATTGATTGATTTCATTTCTCAGTTTTTATATGCATAAACAGAAACAAAAAATAAATGTATTTTTAATGAAATTGAATACAAAAAAAAACTAACGGCGTTTTATTTACATATCGGGGAAATATTGGTTAGTCGAAAAAGTCTTTTGGTATTTCTAATCAAAGTTTTTATTATTATTTTTTTTATTTATTTTATTTTATAAATACCATTTTGGTAGACCACTTTTTGCCATTTTTCCACTAGAGATATTCCATCAGTGTAAAAGTTTCATTAGTGTAGATCGAAATTTCGATACTTCCAAAATGGCTGCGAGCGAACTATTGTTGTGCCACACGTGCTGATACAGCACCGTCTCCGTAAACTTCACAAATTTCTTTGGTGGCTTGGGTGGCATTCTTCTCTTTTCTATACAAAAATTTCAAAATTTAGCGATTTCTTCATTATTTTCACACGTTTTTGAACAGCTGTAACTATTTTTCAACTTACCCGAATTTAATACTTTTTTTTGCTAAGTCAAGCATAGAATCTCACTTTTCCAACAGTATATGGAATGACACAATGTGATTAGTAGCACTGGAGATATAAGACTACAACCAAATCTATTGACAAAATACGAAAATACTTTTTCGACTAACCAAAGAACTGACGAAATAAACTCTCTTGAAGGTAAATGACGCGCTCTCTTTATCCAAAAAGCTTTACTCTCAAAATAACAACAACTTTCTACTAGCTGTGTCTTGGAAATAACCCGAAAATACACAGAGACAGCTTGACTTCCTTCACTCCACACACATAGTATTCAAAAGTGAGGTGAAAAGCTTCAAAATTGCAATTGGAAATCAACAGCACTTGAGCATAAACGTTGCTAATATAATACATAAAACTATGCTTAAACTATAACCATACCAGAAGAAAACAGATGATAAGAAGAAAAACATCACACAGAAAAGAATCTACATACATACATATGTAAAAAACGAAGTGACCATCGGACGAGCCGCGCTAAAAGTCTGCATGTCTGCTTTCGTAAATGAAATATGCAAAGCATACATGCAATGCGCAATATTCTCAAACGTCATTGCATCAATTTAGGCAAAGTAAAAAATTCATGAATGCTTGACAACCCTATTTCAGGCGCAAGAGCTGTCAAAAATGTGCATGAGTTTTGCTTTGCATGCATTGCATTGAAAATATTTCCAAATGGCAGATTCGCCAAAAAGGTAAATAATTTATATTCCAATTAATTAAATCAATTAATTACCATTAATTAAATTTTAATTGTTTTTACATTTTTTTTAGTGATAAAAAGTGGACGCACGAGCGCAAAAAGTTGCTTATCGCCGTACGACTCAGCCACGAAAGTGATTTCGCAACTAAAACAAAGCGTAGCACAATTTGGCAGAAAATTAGACGGGATATACTGAAAAAAGACAATGCATTTCCATTTTCTCTCGATGAAATAATGCGCTGCTACACCAACTTGTTGGGCACATATAAGAGAATAAAGAGAAGAAGCGCAACGTCCGGCAAAGCTGCCACCAATTGGGAGTTCTTTGAGGAAATGGACGAAGTATACGGTACACGCTGCAGCGTCGTTGTACCTGAGAATGTGGTGAAACGTTCTTTGGAAGAAACCGGAAACGAAAGCTCTTCTTCATCGCCTTCTCCTTCTCCTTCTCCTTCTGCAGCCTCAGAGGTCACACATACGATAAGAACGCGAAAACGTAAAAGAAATGAAGTTATTGCTTTCTTGGCCTCCGAATCCGAAAAACAAGAGAAATTGTTTGAGACGCTGGTGGCGACAGAGAAAGAAAAAGTTAAGATTGAAAAGGAAAAATTGTTGGAACTAAAAGCCATACGGAAATTGTATGAACGAATTTTAGAACGCAATATCGACGTTAACTAACGCTTTTTTTGATTATTATATCCTGAACAAAGTATATTAAGATTGCCACGATCTTTGTAACGCCTAAAAGGTTAGAGATCCTATAAAGTTTTTTACATATGTACATAGATAAATGATCAGTGTGACGAGCTGAGTCGGTTTAACCATGTCCGTCTGCCCCTCCGGCTGTCTGTATATACTGTATAAACTGATCGAACAAAATTCTTAAAGGATCTTTCTATCTGTGAAGGAATCAAAGTTTTTATAGGAATCTTACTTTTGAAGGTTATTATAGCTTCGTTGCAAAGAACTCTAACGTTTTTTCTTGTTTCTAGTTTTATTTAACATTACATAATGAATTTTTAATAAAAACAAAAGCACTAATGATTGTTATGTTAATATTAATAAAATTAAATTAATATATAGAAATATTTATTTAATTAAAAACTTAAAACTTAATTAAAAATATATAAAATATTTTTTATTTATGTAGTTAATAAAGTGACAATAGCGTCTCGTTTATTTTTGGCTTCTTCTCTCTGTTGACTTGCAGTCGGTAATTGTGAAAAGCTGTTTTCGTTATTAAACGCCTCTTCTTCTTCCTCCTCACTTATGACGTCGGCTTTATGTCCCTCATTTTCAATAATAATATTATGAAGAATTATACAAGCCAATGTGATAGTTTTTGGTAAATGTGCTTGGTGCACATCAATATGCCTCAAAATACGAAATTTCTTTTTCAAAATTCCAAACGCCTGCTCTACATGAGCTCTCGTTGAGCATAAAATTTTGTTATACCTCACTTGTTTGGGTGTTAAAGAACCATTATCCGTATAAGGAACCATTAGAAAGCTTTCCAAGGGATATGTGGAATCTCCTAATAAATGAAAGCCGGAACAAATTTTTAATTCGCCCGTGATTATTGACTTTCTAATATTACTCATTTCCCATATAGCGGCATCATGACAACGTCCGGGACAACCAATAAACACATCCATGAACTTAAGGTTACCATCCACAATTGCCTAAATAAATTAAATTAATTACACATAAGAAAAACTTTAATCAACGTACTTACTTGCAGAACAACTGAATAGTTCCCCGTGTTATTATAAAAACTAATGCTGTCCTTAACTGGTTGTGAAATGGAAATGTGCATAACATCTATGCAGCCAATGACATTTGGAAACGGTTGGCGGTGTTTAGCTGAAAATTCGTCACATTTTTGTTTTTGTTCTGCAACAGTAGCCGGAAATTTTATGACATCTTTTTTTAAACAGCAAATTTTTTTTATAGTTTTAATACATATTTTATAGCTCGTTCCCATTGCCATATCGAATCTCTTGCTAACATCACTAAATGAAGCGTTGTGGCTAAGTTTCCACAAAGTTGCATAGAGCGCCTTTTCCAGTGAAACTCCAATACGTCCAGTGCTCTTTGACTCCCAATATGGTCTCAACATATTTAGAAGAATCTACAAATTACAATTGCAATATAAATGTGAAAGACTAATTGTTTACTTAAAACTCACCTTAAATGTTGATTTTTCCATTCGAAAATGTGAATAGAAAACATCATTCTGCATACTCGGAATGCTCTTATAAAATCCTTTTATTTTTAGAATTCTTCTTTTATTTTCATATCTGCAGGCTAAGACAGCCAACCTCTGTTGTTTTTTTATAAAATTTTTTGCAATTATTAAACTATTACTACTAGCACTAGTTTCGGCCAATGAAATAGCATTATTTAATGTACTTAACAATAAATTTTCCATTTTTGCAAACACGAACAATTTTAACTCTTTAATAGCTGTCAGCGCAATGCATAAACGTCAAACATGTGCCTTGCATATTTTCATAAAGCAGGGTTGTAATGCATAAATGCTTTGCATGGCGTCGGCATATGTTTTAAAAATGCTTTGCATATTGCGTTTACGAAAACAGCCTTTGATATTATTCATACAAAGTCAACGAGCTCACTAATTTCCTTTATTTGAATTATGTCATAAGGGGAACACATCGTGGGCACTTACAGAATTATTGCCGAATACAGTACTTAGAAAGAGAAAAAGAAAGCAATACACGCGACCTAAGATCTATTGTGCCTCCCTCTCTGTCACATTGAATCACTCCCAGCAAACTGTTAAATTCCAGTATTCTGCTGGTAGCTATGGAAGCGTCATGATCCCTGTTGGCGTACATAAATCTAAGGGTCTTTATCCTGCTAAGACTTTGCAGTCTGGCAACAGATGCTTGAGTTTCGACCATTCCAGAACGCATTGAACACAATGGATTCTACTTTTTGAGCCTAGAGTGCCTGTTGGAGGATGGAGCGGTATGTAGAATTTCACGTAAGTAAAGAAAGTTCTCTGAGCGCTAGAAACGATTCTTTAACAAATGGCTCAAACAGCTCACCACTTCTGGTTTTAGACCAAATATCCTCTCGGTAGCCAAAAAACATCCGTTTGAAGGCGAGCTAAAGTGATAAGGCGAACCATATCTCCCTAGGGGTGTGCGCTGGGTTTAGAGCCCGCCACGTAAAAACTCCTACCAATGAAAATAAGAGGCAATTGAGAAGTTAGGTCCTCTCTCGACGAACCAAGACCAAATTCTGTAAGTTACTCATCATCTGACTAGTCGACGTTACGGGCTTTCGAGAGAAAGGTTCTGTGGTTCCTTTGAGCATAAGCAACGACAAAAATCATATTCGATGGAACGATGACCTGTGTGAGATATACGACGACATTGACATAGTTCAGCGAATTAAGAGACTATGCTGGCTAGGTCATGTCTTCCGTATGTATGAAAACACTCCTGCTCTGAAAGTATTCGACGCGGTACCCGCCAGGGGAAGCAGAGAACAATGCCTGAAGCAGCCGGAACTTGTTTCTCAGGGAGTTGTACCGTACCATATCTAATTACCTGACTAGATACTCGAAATATTGTATATAAAGGCAGACATATCAACTCAACTCATCACGCTGATCATTTATATTCTATATAGTAGGTATAACTATTTTATAGAGTTCCCAACACTACCTTCTAAGGACATAGTAACCGAACAAATCGTCATTTTTTGTTACTACCATTGTATTTTTATAAACTTACTACTAAATTCATAAATATATATATACTTAAAAGTTGGTGAAAAAATTCCAAGTACTTGTTATGGCATAGTTTCGAAATAGGTATCCAACAAAGTGTCATTAACATGAAAAAAGTCCCATTGCATTAATGGAAAATTCGTGCGACATCTATTGACTACAACATGTCTGGATGCGGGACGAGCTTCCAGACAAAACAGTCTTTTTGCACCATAAACCAGCCACTTACGCCGACGATTGTAATACCATAATTGATTCTTATTACCATAACTGCAATCATAAAGCAAGACTTGAGAATTTGGTTTATGGTCAGCCGTTTGTAGGCAATATTCTTCGCCACGCATGCGCAGGTCGTGGTCTTCACTTAGCGACCAATCCTGTCTCCGACTTGGGAATATGCTTGTCGCTTCGCATTCTTTAACTCCAACGATTCGGTAATCGGGTCGGCCCAAGGTGTCGAGACAAAATTTCGGCGCGCCCACACTTCTCACCTGACCATAAGCGAAATCGGTGGTGCCTTTTGGTGGATATGTTTTCACCAAGTCAAAGGCGACATTTTCGATAAACCACTTGAATGACTTGCAATGCAATTTCTCACGCAAAGCTAATTGCTTCGTTAAATCACCCGCATCAAGTTTTTCATATATACCGCGCGCATGCTTGTATACATAGTTCTTGTAATCGTCCATCCACACCTCCGCAACGCGTTTGTAATTCTGCAAACAAACAATTGTACTATAGCAAATATATGTTTATTCTAATTTTCAAGTCTTTCCGTTCTCACCTTATGCAAGTAATCTTCTTTGCGATCTTCCGATACGCCAGTCCAATTTTCACTGCGAAAAATGTGACCGACACGCGAGCATGGCACGTCCAATAAGCGACCACCACACATCCAAATCTTAAAACTCAACTCATACTGTTCACCACCCCAAATGTCCAAACCGTCATCATAACCGTCCAACTCCCAAAACCATTCCCTTGATATCGCGAATAACCCCCCAGCCATGATTGGGTTCTCGAATGGTTGTGTGCGATTTTTCTTAGCACTTTCGAGCAACGGCAGTCGTTTATAGTCAAGTATCCAATCGAAAGCGCCACGTGCACCCTCATCTTGTGCAGTATACTCGAAAGTAGCGTCCTCAATCACATCGATCATGGGGCATACCGCGGTGCGTTTGTTCAGAACTATTTCGTGCAGCAGCGGTGGCAACCAGTTGTAATTGACCTCCACGTGTGCGTCCATAAAAACCAGCACATCAGCGACAGCCTTAACGGCACCAGCTAGGCGCGCTGCGATGAGCCCTTGCCGCTTACGAAAGCGTATGATTTCCACTTTATGAAAATTTTGTTCCACATACTCGTCGAGTGGTTTCTTCAAATTGCTCACATCACTGAAATCATCGACGAGTATTATTTCTTTAATCAATTCGGCTGGTGTACGGTTGATGATACTGTGTACAGAACGCACCAAGGCGCTGAAGTGTTCATTGTAGAACGGTATTATTATACTGA